>SKCR01020799.1:0-279641 GCA_019454045.1 Zanthoxylum bungeanum
CACGCATCATCACGTGCATCATCACCGCATCATCATGATGTCAGCATAATAATTCAGCCTGCCGACAGACGTCATCACTTACGTCATCATGACATCAGCGTCGCGATGCCGAGCAAATAATTCAATATGCAGACAAACACGTGTCACGTGTTAACATCTCATCCAAGCCGTGTACATGTGTCAGCAATCAATGTGCTTCGCGACACGCAAGCCCAAATTTTGCCTATAAATAGAAGCTGATTTCATTATCCAAATTCATACTTTCCTTAAGGTTCTTAATAAGGATTTAAGGATTGTATCTTGTTTGTATATATTAATAGTAATGTATTTTTATTTTTAGTAGTAGTAATAATAGTTTGTTTATTTTATCTTTCTTTTATGTCTTGTAGTTAATTTCCGCTGGGGGAAGGGTGAAACTTTTATTATGATAATTTAAATTAATCTCCCTTAAATTATAATATATAAATTATCTTAAAACCTAATTTAATTGGATATCGCCTTTATAGTCGGTTGGACTTAATTAAATTAATTTTCACCTGACTTAATTGGATACCGCCTTTATGGTCGGATGGAATTAATTATCACATGACTTAATCAGGATACCGTCTATATTATCGGTTGGTAATATAATGCAAATTTATATATTATAATATTGGAGATTTCTAAATTTCAAATAGTAAAGGTGGATCCCCTAACCCCAGTATTTATTTTTAATCTAGGAAAGTGATGAATCACAATATTCATAAGTTTAATAATTGATTTAATTATATAATGTGTGATGCTTTGGCTTGTTTATTGAATCTTAAGCTTAATGCTTCTTGTTGCCTGATCACCAATAAGATTGATGTGGTAAACTTAAATCGAACTTGACGAAGGGATTTTTGGTTTCAGCCTTAGATTCAATAGCTCACGATCTCACTGTAGGGGAGATTTCCTTCTAGGATAGACATATACCTGTTAGGCGTGGGTAGCCACAATTGGAACTTGAACTTAATGAATTCGGGTAACTTGGTTAACATAGACATATAGTTAATTTGGTTACTTTGGGTGTTTGCTTCTGACCGTCGACAGAGGGTTTTGCATATCTTTGTGTTCCAAGTTAACAAACTGATTTATTACACATGTATAGGAGAATCAATTCATCATTAGAATAATATTGTGTGGAATCAAAACCTTAGATATTTCTGTCTTTTGTATATTTTCCTTTCTATTTTCTTTTGTGTTTTTATTTATTTAGCAAATCCACATTCAACCAACCAATCAGCGATCAAACCCTTCCCACCCCAATTAGATACCTGTAAATAAATAAAATCAATAATTAATAACAAAAATATAAATGAAGTCCTCGTGATATTGATATTTTTATACTACTTGAGCGATACGTGCGTTTACGTTACGTGTGTGTTTACCACCAGTCATGTTTTTGGCGCCGTTGCCGGGGACATATTTTTCTTGTATTATTAATTTTGAAGCTATCTACTTTACTTGTATCAAATTTAGATAACACTGATGAAGCCTTCGAGTATCATATGTTTCATGATGAGGAGGCTGAGGTAGAGGTTTCAGTTCAGGAGCCTGAACAAGCAGAATCTCAACTTGATCTACATCATTCTTCAATCTCTGAGGAGGAACAAGTAGCAGAGCTGTCTGTACCAACCACACCGATAAATGAGGATGAAACTCTGCATCCTCAAAATGAAGATCTTAGAGCATGCATTGCACAGATGTTAGATAAAGAGCTAAATGAGGAATTGCTGAAATACATTTGTGAAGAAAAAAGTGGAGCAAGATGAAGGACAAAATGACAGTGAAAATGAGAGCATATAACTAATTGAACCAATTTTAGAGGAACATATTCAGGAGAGTTTATCTAATCCAATGGAAATTTATACTGCTAATTTTCTTGAATCAAGTTTGCAATTAAATTCGGATATTCCTAATGAGTTTTCACTTGATTCTACACAGATACTGGAAGACGATGGAGAAAAATAAAATTTGAAGAACTAGGAGCGCTGGACGAAGAAAAACATGAGGAAGTATCCAAATTGGAGTTAAAGACTTTGCCAGAAGGATTGAAGTGTGCATTTCTTATAGACGAACAAACTTACCCTGTGGTAATTTCTGCTTCCCTCACTAGCAATCAAGAAGGTAAGTTGTTAAATGTATTGAAAGAACATAAACTCGCAATTGGATGGACTTTAAAAGACATAAAAGGCATTAATCATTTCATCTGCACACACAGAATATATTTCGAAGATAATGCCAGGACATATCATCAACCCCAAAGAAGATTAAAACCTCACATAAGGAAATGGTAAAAATAGAAGTCCTCAAACTTCTTGATGTAGGCATTATATATCCTATCTCTGATAGTAAGTGGGTAAGTCCTACACAAGTTGTACCTAAAAAGTCTAGAATAGCTGTTGTGAAAAATGATAAAGAAGAATTAATTCAAACTCGAATCTCATCTAGTTGGCGTATGTGTATTACCTATAGAAAACTAAATGACGCCACTAGAAATGATCATTTTCCTTTACCATTTCTTTACCAAATCTTGGAAAGAGTAGAAAGACATCCATACTATTGTTTTCTTGATGGTTTCTTACGTTATTATCAAATTTACATTGCTTTAGAAGATGAGGAAAAGATCACATTCACATGTCTCTTTGGAACATTTGCATTTAGGAAAATGCCTTATGGACTTTGTAATGCACCGACAACATTCCAGCGATGCATGTTAAGTATATTTAGTGACATGGTTGAAAATTATTTAGAGGTTTTTATGGATGATATAACTATTTTTGGGAACTCATTTGATAGTTGCTTGAATAATTTGGAAAATATTTTGAAAAGATGTGAAGAAAAATGACTTATGTTAAACTGGGAAAAATATCATTTCATGACTAATTCGGGAATTATTTTGGGACACGTTGTGTCATGTAAAGGTATTGATGTTCATAAGGCAAAAATAAAGGTAATCTCTTGTTGCTGTCCTAGACATGCCAAGGATCTCTAAACAAGATTTGTGTGTGAATAAATCAAGTGAAAGTAGCGGAAATACTCACATTGATCGGATTGGAGATTTCAAAATTTCCATGGATGTAGAAGCTCCAAGCCCTCCTTTTGAGTTCCAAACTCTTGGGTGAGTTTCCCTATCACTTTCCTTTGACTCCTTTAAGTGCTAGCTAGAACGAAAGGGGAATTTGCCCTCCAAGAGAAGCAAATTCGGCCAAGTGAGAGAGGTGATTCGGCCAATGAGATGAATTCGGCCAAAGAGAAGAAAGAGATGGAGGTAATTTCGGCCAAGCCTTTTTGGAAAGAGAGAGTCCATCGTGTATTTTTGTTTTCCAAAAACTTAAATACAAATGTTGACTTCCAAGTGTGGTAGGTGTGTGTAATAAAAGATCCAATCACTATTCAAACCACTTCCATCAATTAATGACAATTGATGTAAGTCATGGGTCTCACCCATTTAATTCCAAATCTAGTTGGCTTACACTACATACTTTGGGCTCCGGTTCGTTTAATTCGATTAAATGAATTTTCTGTTACGACGTAATTAAATCCAATTTAATTAAATAATAATGCCTAGCAAAATTATGACGAAAGTCGCTTACGAATTAATTCCAAATTAATTCGTTCGCCCAAATTAAAATCCAATTTTAATTCTGTATTGAAATCCAATTTCAATTAATATATCCGATATATTATTTTAGCCCAATTAAATAAATTAAATAGTAAAATCCAATTTAACTATTAAATTTACTTTGCCGATTAATTCCAAATTAATCGTGTTCTCTCTTCTAGATGAATTAATCCCAGATTAATTCTTACCGCAATTAATCCCAGATTAATTTTCTCTTTCATAATTAATCCCATATTAATTTTTATCATAATTAATCCCAGATTAATTTTCTCTCTCATAATTAATCTCAGATTAATTCTGTTCGAGTCAAATGTCATCAGTAAATCTTTGGGAAGCGACGTAAGATATCCCTGGACATATTAGCAGTAAATACGGTTGTCGAACTATTCGACACGTGCGTACCATGTACCACGTTCTCACCGATTTACAAGACATTGTTGGCTTCTAGCAAAGCACCGTGCCTACCCAATTCTCCAGAAATATTCAACATGGAATATATAATCTTTATCAGGCGTAGTATACAATGTATTGTGTAATACGATCCAGTATCTGATGTCACATGCTAGGCCTAAGGCTGGAATTGTGTCTGCCCCGTACGAAACATATATCGGATCATCAGTAATTAGTCTGTATAATCGGATAATCATGACCTAGTCATAATATTTTCAAAGATAAGATTTTCAGAGATATGGTTTTCAGAAATGATGGTTTTATAAAAGAGATTTAGAAAGTGCAGTTTTACGAAAAGAGTTTTAAAAAGACTCAGAGTTTTACAAACATAAAAGAGTTTCCAGAAAGTTTCACATAAAGAGATTGGATTTCAGATACGAAAGAATTTTCAGAAAAGATTATTTTCTTGAAGATTTTAGAAAAAAATTAATGTTTTGAAAAGTATTTCAGTTTCCGTTTTAAACTATTCACTGATAAGCAGTAAATATATCAATATTTACCGTCCATTTGACTTAATATTTTGTATAGTTTCTTGAGATTTGTGAATATTTTAATGTGTTTTGTGTTATTTTGTAGATAAATAAAATAACAGGTTCTCTGGAAGCAATTCGAGGCTAAAATATTGAAAAACAGACAAAAAGGGAAATGTAAATTTCCTGCTAAAATGCGCTGAATGCTAACGTACGCCGGACATGTATCATCATCCCATGTTGCCGACATTTACTGTGCATGCGTCGGGACGCGCAAAGCATTCTACGTCGCGACATGGAAATAATAATTCAGCTGCCACGCATCATATGCCACGTGTCACGATCTCGTTAAATCATCAGCGCGTCGCGACACGCGTTGCAGGATTTTCACTGTAAATAGAGGCTGAAATCAGAAAGAAAATCCATACCTTCTTCTCGGGAATTCCTTAAGAAAACTAAGAAGATTGTATCTTGTTTGTTTATTTACAGCTTTCTGTATTTAATTTTTATTTTACGCAATAGTATTTTCTTTACTTTACTTTTCTGTCTTTATTTTACTTTTCAGTATGAGGAGGTAACTCCTCCCTGTTGGGGTTAAAGGCAAAAGCTTTTATTACTAATATTTAGATTAATCTCCCTTAATTACAATATATAAACTATTTAAAACCTGACTTAATCAGGATACCGCCTTTATGGTTGGTTGGACTTAATTAAAATTGATTTTAACCTAACTAAATTGGATACCGCCTTTATGGTCGGTTGGAATTAATTATAAATTTGACTAAATCAGGATACCGCCTATATGATCGGTTGGTAATTATCACGCAAAGTTAATATATTATAATAAGGGAGATATCTAAATAGAAGTAATAAAAGTGGATCCTCTAACCCCCAGCATTTTCTTTATTGTTGTATTTATATTTTTTTCCAGCTTTTACTTTATGTCATTTATTTTATTTAAGCTTTTACTAGCCTTAGTTATGTGTAGTAACTAAACCCGTTATCTGGGGTTGTGATGAATTCCAATATCACCGGTTTATAAGGGGTTTATAGGACACAGAAATCGGCGATGCTGTTCCGGGCTCGCGGCCTAGTTGGGAGTACGGAGTAGCCAGCGGAGGACTAAACCGGAGAATAATGGAGTCGCCACCCAGTGTGAACCGGGAATATGTGATTTAAGGTCGCACTCACCCCTCGCAAGGGAAGACCTCAAACTGTTGGGTTCAGAATGGTCTCTTACTTATGTCACTTGTAACGATATGATTTGTGCAATAAATTAACCGAATCTACTCAATATGTATGCTCGAAGATAACTTAGATCTAGTCCACATTCATCAAAATAAATCCTATGAATAAGTTCGCATGCTTTGAAAATAAGTCATTATAACGGCAAGCATATAATATCACACAATGAGCGTGTTGAATCTTTCAACGCAAAGAACAAATAAATAATTACTTCAACATAAACGCAAACTGAATTACTAATGCAAAATCAAAGAACTAAATCTTGCCTAACCAAATAATATAACCATACTTAAAAATAAACAATAAACTAGTCTAAATCATGCTTAAACAATAAATAATCTACTAATCAATCTAATCATGCTCGAATACAAAGTTTGGATGAAACGAAATACGTGTCTCTCAAGCGGTACGTGGCATTATATCCCGAGTGCAAACCGCAATATCGTCTATTCGGAATCGGCTACGGAATTTACGTCCGGGTTTCCATCCGATATACCATAAAAGGGAACACGCATTCCGTTCATCTGGAACTCACATCATGCCTCAATAAACGACTCTCATGCGATAATATATTAAAAGAAATAAAATAAACGAAAGAGATAAATAAAGAAGGTGCCCTCAGGTCTAACCTCTTTTGTCGTCTCTCGAAAGCGCGTTACACGACCGTCGGAATGGTTGATGTTCGGTAACTTTTCTGGTTCACTAATCCAACGCTTTTCCTCGCTGTTTCGCTGTTTGAACTGCTATTTTTACTCCATTTTGGGGCGAATTCTGGGCAGTTTTGGGCCGTTATTTAGGGTGCAGTTCAGGACTGTTTTAGGCAGTTTTTGGGCGGTTTTACTGGGCAGTTTTGGAAGGTGACCGTCGTAAACACACACGTATAACGCAAGCGCAAGTATCGTTCAAGTAGTATAAAAATATCGATCCCACGAGGACTTAATTTCTACTGTTGTTATTAATTATTGATACTATTTATTTACAAATATCTAATTGAGGGTGAAGAGAATGATTGTTTGATTGGTTGAAAGTGGTTTTACAAAATAAATAAATAAATAAAAAGACAAAAGAAAATATTAAGGAAAATAACAAAAGACACAAAGGTCTAGCGTTGTAAATCATTCTAATATCTTCTAAAAGATGAAGTGATTATTTTATGTTTGTGTAATAAATCAGTTTACTAACCTGGAACACTAAATTATGCAAAAGCCTCTGTCGATGGTCAGACGCAAATACCCAGTTTAACCCAATTGAACCATATGTCTATGTCAACCAAATTATCTGGATTCATTAAGTTTAAGTTCCAATTATGGCTACCCCCGCCCGACAGGTATATTCATATCCTGTAAGGAAATCTATTAAAGGGTTATCTATCCTCAAGGAAGATCGTGGGCTATTAAGTTTAAGGCTGAAACCTAAAATCCCTATGTCTAGTTCATTTTAGATTTACCACATCAATCTTATTGGTGATCAGATAACAAGAAGCATTAAGCTAAAACTTAATAAGTAAACCTTTAAATTACCCAAACTATAAAATAACCCCTTATAAACCGGTGATATTAAAAGTCATCACAACCCCAGATAACTAACACATAACTAGGGCTAGTAAGAACATAAAAGTAAAAGACATAAAGTAAAAATACTGAAAAGTAAAAGACATAAAGTAAAATGCTAAGGTAAAAGGAATTACTTTTACTACTACTAATTTAGATATCTCCCATAAAATAATATATAAACTTGTGATAATATTACCAACCGACCAATCTGGCGGTATCCTGATTAAGTCAAATTAAGTCCAACCAACCATAAAGGCGGAACCAAAATTAAATTACCAACCGACCAATCTGGCGGTATCCTTTATTAGTCAGGTTTAAACCAGATTAAAATTAAATTACCAACCGGCCAATATAGCGGTATCCTTTTTAAGTCAGTATTTTAAATAGTGAATATATTATTTTTAAGGGAGATTAATTTAAATAATAACAGTAAAAGAATTACCTTTCACCCTAGCTGAGGAAGTTACCTTATCATGGTGAATAGTAAAAACTGTAAAAAGTAAAAAGTAAAAATTAAATAACTATTATTACAAAACGTAATTAAAATTATTTACAAAACTAAAAAACTAAAAATAAAAAAAAAAACTAAAAAACTAAAGAATCTAGAGAGAGAAACTCTCTCTTTAGATAGAATTGAGAGAGAGAGTGGTGTCATGAAATCTGAAATTCGAAGCTGAATTTACAGGCGCAGATAAGCTTCTGGCGTCGCGACGCTGGAGCCTTTGGCGTCGCGACGCTGGAACAGTGAGTCGTGGCATGTTCTCAGCTTGACACGTGGCGATTCGGATAAGAGGATAAGGCGACACGTGGCGAGGCGGCTAAGAGCTCAATTATTATGCTGACGTGGCGCTGACGTGGCAAGGCGGCTAAGATCAATTGTCGGCACCGTAGGATTGTGACACGTGTCACGGCGTGATTGGCTGATGATGACGTGGCATGTTGACTCGATTGACCTGCTGACGTGGATGATGAAGTGGCAAGACGCGTGGAAGAGTTGACTCATTGACCGATGACGTGGCGATGACATGGATGACACGTGGCAATTGTGAGTGTCGGCATCGTAGGATGATGACACGTGTCACGGTGCACGTTAGCAGCTCGGCTGTGATGGTGACACGTGGCACGGCGCATTTTAGTAAAGTCAAACTTCTCAAATTCTGACCCGTTGACCCGGCGCATGTTAGCAGATCCGGTGCACGTTAGGCGTCGCGACGCGGAAGGTCTTGGCCTCGCGATGCTGAAAAATTACCGAAATGCCCTTTTTGCCAATTTTTCCTGTTTTGCCCCAAATCACCTCCAGAATGTCCTGAAACTTTATTTATCTACAAAATAACACAAAATACATCAAAATGTTCACAATACCGAGAAACTATACAAAATATTTGGTTAAATGAGTGGGAAATAGTGATATAAATACCACTAATCACACCCCCAAACCTAACATTTTGCTAGTCCTCAAGCAAAACATAGAGTAAAATAACATAAATTAACTAAGCCATTTTCGTAGGGATCACGGTTGCATTTAGCATATGCAACAAGTCTTTAAACCCCTAGGTGTCCCTAGTGGACGAGTTGTAGTCTCGTGAGGGTTTACAGCAATGATACCCACAAACATTTTACAAAAGCAAAAAGACAAGCGAAAAGAGAATAAAGATCGTCCTCAGAGAATATTTAGTATCAAAGTTAGAGAAACCTTCAAAATGCATATCTCTACCAAAATCCTTTTGTTTGAACAACATATCTAAATCAGACTATATATGTGTGTGTGTGAATAGTCCAGTAAATAGCTTTGATTCTAAGTTATTAACTCAATGATTTCGTCTCAATTCTCAATAGTTAATGGGTCAAACCAATCTGAGTATCTAAAAAGTTCTGTCTACCATGATCAACTCAGGTGAGGTATGTAATTTTTCTGATTTTCTGATTTTTTTTTTCTTTCTTTTTATTTTTCTAATTTTTATTTATATACAATATCTTCCGTCTATGTAGCGAGTGTTGGGTCGGTGGCTCCCAAACCAGTTGGCTTTAGGGCACCAGGTGTTAGGACACCCCTACGGACTTAATTACTCAGACTTCAGATATAAATATATTTTTACAGCATCTTCGATCCATGTAGCGAGCTTTGGGCCAGTGACTCCCAAACCAGTTGGTTTTAGGGCACCAGGTGTTAAAACACCCTTATAGACTTAATAACTCGGATCTCGGATTTTTTATCCACCATTTTTTTTACATACCCCACATAATAATAAATGTAGCCAAAAACAGATGCTCAGACAAACGGTCATTCATTAACCACCGATTATTTTAACTAGTCACATTTGTTAACTCCTTATTATCTAACTACTTATTAAACTATTTTAATAGTGCATGTGAGTCTGATCTAGATAAGAAATTCAATTTAGGGATAAAAGTGCAATTAGCATTTATCTTTTCCTAAAACTTTTTAACTAAACAAACAATCAAATCATCGGACATTTTTTTATGGTTTTTTAAAATTTTTGATTTTTTTTTTGGATTTTTGATTTTGAAAACACACAAATAAACGAAATACGGAAATAAAATTACTAAAATTAAACGGAAATCATGCAAAAAACGAAAAAAATTTAACGGAATTTTGTTGCATAAATGAAAAATTTTAACGGAAAGTTTTAACACAAACGTTTTGCACCCCCAAACCTAAATTAAGCATTGTTCCCAATGCGTTCAAAACATAAACAAAAGGTAGGAACAATGGTACCGAGTTTATACGTCAGTCTCCTCCTCATTGCTGTCGTCAGATGGTGGGTCAGGGAACTCTGGAACAGTAATGTGCAAATCATTTGCCATTTGTTGTAGTGCATTGCTGATTGCTCTGTTATATTGAAGCATATAATCCACACGAGATCCCAAACGACGAACTTTCTGAGAAATAATGCGAGGCCTTGATGATCTTGGTGGTGGCTGAGGTGGTTGTTGTTGCTGCTGTGCGGAAGAAGATGCTCCAGCTTGAGCTTGTCTCTCTGTACGTACCTGCTGGATCAGTCTGGTAGTCAGAGCTGTCATGGGCTGCATAGATTCTTCTTGCGGGTCAACTGGAACCATACCCAATGTGCATAAAGAAGTGATCAAATAGGGGTAGTACAGTCCAGCCAATGCTTGGGTAGCAGCCCAAGCAATATATCGAGAAATCAGAACTCCTACATCAATCGAAAACCCTCTCATCAAGCAGTACAATAAAGTCATCCTCTCCCGGGTGACAAAAGTAATATGGGTCCCTGGTATAAGAGATCTCGTAATGAAATGAAACCAAACCCTCGCATCTGGTTTAAGAAATCTGGAACTCATCTTCATATACTCCCCACTGCTGCTCATCTCCCATGTAGCATTGGGGATACACAACTCGTCAGTCAGCTGCGAGATCTCAATCCCACTCCTCAACTCTGTATACTCATCTACTTCTATCTCAGGGATCCCATAGAACTTGTTGATTGTCACCGAATCAAAAGAAATCTGCCTCCCTCTCACCATAACCTGATAAGTGACATGCTGAGCAGCATTCGCGTAAAACTATCTGACAACTGTGATGCACGCCGGTTTGGGTTGGGTACATAGCTTCTCCCAGTGTCGGTCGGATATCACTCTATCAATCTCAGGAAACATCCCAGAGGTTATCTGAAATCCTCTCTCAATAATCCCGACCTTCTTAGTCAATCCCTGCTCATAGAGCTGCTCGGCAGCCGCTGAGACAAACTTATACCTATCAAAATCAGGTTGTGCAGATGTCGAACCCCTCGATCTCTTTGGCATTTTTCCGAAATTTCGGCAGAACCTCCTCTGTTTTTCCAAAAATCCTCAATCCTAAACTACTCAATTACCACAACCAAACTCCAAGTATCAAACTCAATCTCTTCGCCCCCAATTACTACGAATCAAATTCAACCATCAACAACACTTCACTATCTCAATCTACTCCTCACAACACCAAATCACAAAACAGAATTATCAATCCACTAAATACCAAATTAAATTCAAATTTATACCATTCAATTGATTTGGCAGTGTGAATTCTCGGATTCAGTCTCGGTTGTATGGCTCGGCAGTGATGGCTTGGATCTGTTTTGGTGATGTCTCGGTTCCGGTCTTGGGTGTTGGCTTCTCGGCTTGTGCGTGGTGATTCACGGCTTCTGGTGTTGTTGGTTCTCGGGTTGGTTGGTTGCAGTGCTGGTGAGACACGGCAGTGGCTCGGCGGATTGGCTTGGCGATTGGGTGGTTCGACCGGTGATTTGAGTTGTCTCGGCCTTGGTAGTTCAGTGATGGCCCTTGGTTTTGGCGATTTGGGCTAGGTGGGTTGCGGTTGTGTGGCTCGGCTTGAGGTAGTTCTTAGTCGGCTTCTGGTTTCTGATTCTCGGTCTTTGGAGGTTCGGTTTGGTCGTGGGTCTTGGTGTTCTCTGCTCGGAAATCTCTTGCTTCTGGTCGGCTGTTCGTGGTGCGTTTTGGTGGTGTTTGAGGAAGAAGAAGGAAAAAAAAATGAGATCTGCGGCGCCTCTGCTTATGTTCTGTGTTCGAGTCAGCGTCGTGACACTCGGTTCTTCTAGGGTTAGAGTTCTGAAATTTGCTTTTGGTGTCTGAGTGCTGTGGGCGTCGCGATGCGGGATGACTTTTTTTTTTTTTTTTTTTGGCAAAACCAAATCTTACGACGGATAAATCCGCTGGGACGCGTCTCGAGAGCTGACTCCTTACTCTCGGCCGTCTCTTCTGGATTGACTTTGTATCTTCGTGATTTTGTCAAATTTTTATTTTATAAAAATCCCGCTTGCACTGGCTTGCTTTGTCCTGAAAAAAATTCCGTTTTTTATTTTTCCTGCAAAACTAACACACAAAATTAAAAAGTTCACACAAAATATGAAAACAAAATACAACAAATTGCATGGGTTGCCTCCCTGCTAGCGCTAAATTTTTCGTCTTCAGCCAGACGTGACTGAAATCCAAATGTTAAGGAGGTTTCAATGTCATTTTGGATGTCCGATTAAAGATAATCCCGTGAGCGTTTCTTTTGAAGGGTCTCTTCCAAAGGTAAAATGGCAAAAATAGTTTTGTCTCATTCAGTGCTCGTGCCACCTTTTTACTCCTTGTTGTTCCAGTGATTCCTGCAAAGAAAGAAATAAAATCAGGAGGTCTCGTATGATGCTTGACTTGGAATGGAAATTCCATTCTGTTAAGCTTCTGGTTGATATCTTTGATTTGTACTCCCCAGAACAGCGATGTTTCTCCTGAATGCTCTGGATCTTTATTAAGGTCAGACATTTGCTCCTCCATTTGCTCTGCTTCTTCCTCCACCTTTTCTTTACAGATGTATTTGAAAATTTCTGCATTCAGCTCTTCATCTGTCATCTGTGAAATACATGCTTCAAAATTGTCAACCTGAGGATGTAAAGAAATGTCAGATTTTAGGTCTTCATCCTCTGATATGACTGGATTGGATGGTTCAGGAATATCTTCTTCAAACATCATGGTAAAACATGCTCCAAGATCTTCATTTTGAGGATTGAAAGTTTGATCCTCCGTTGTTGGTGCAGTTGGTACAAATAGATCAGCTTCATCTTCGTCAGAATCAGAATAATAAAAATCAAATCGAGACTTTGCTGATTCGGGCTCCTGAACTAATACCTCTGGTTATTGATACTGGTCAGCCGCTTCCTTTACTGAAGTGTCATCGTGAAATGATTCTTGAGGTACGTAGTTCTGGTTTTCTATTAATTGTCTGATCTGATCTGTCATTCTCTGTATGGATTCTGCGTTACTCTGAACTTGTGCATCAAATCAAACTGCCTGTTTTTTGAACATGTGAATCAATTGATCTTCCTCGGATGGTTCTGGTTCTTGATGAAGATCAAAGATAGATGGTGGATAAGATGGAAGATGTGGCTCTGTGAAATGTGATGGTTCTTCATACCATGAATGATTTTGATAGCTCTGCCACCCTGGATTGTAGTTGTACTCGCAATAATTACTTGGGTGGTTACCGTCACATATCTCACATCTCCATGTTGCGTTCTGATGAGCAAATGTAGTATTGTTTGGTTCTGGCATCCAGTGATAATTGTTGGGCTGTACAACAGGCCTCAGAAAACCGGACTGTTGCTCCCAGAATTGAGGTGTATCTTCTTGTAAGGTTCGTAATCTTTCAATCTCCCAGTAGTATTCCATTTTTCAACCACCTGAAAACAAAAGAAAGAAATAAAATTTACAGATAAAAATAGAGAAAATTAGATACAAGTAAATAGGATAGCTTCAAAATTAATAACTCAAGAAAAATAAGTCCCCGGCAACGGCGCCAAAAACTTGACCGGCGTAAACACACACGTATAACGCAAGCGCACGTATCGTTCAAGTAGTATAAAAATATCGATCCCACGAGGACTTAATTTCTACTGTTGTTATTAATTATTGATACTATTTATTTACAAATATCTAATTGAGGGTGAAGAGAATGATTGTTTGATTAGTTGAAAGTGGTTTACAAAATAAATAAATAAATAAAAAGACAAAAGAAAATACTAAGGAAAATAACAAAAGAGACAAAGGTCTAGGGTTGTAAATCATTCTAATATCTTCTAAAAGATGAAGTGATTATTTTATGTTTGTGTAATAAATCAGTTTACTAACCTGGAACACTAAATTATGCAAAAGCCTATGTCGATGGTCAGACGCAAATACCCAGTTTAACCCAATTGAACCATATGTCTATGTCAACCAAATTATCTGGATTCATTAAGTTTAAGTTCCAATTATGGCTACCCCCGCCCGACAGGTATATTCATATCCTGTAAGGAAATCTATTAAAGGGTTATCTATCCATAAGGAAGATCGTGGGCTATTAAGTCTAAGGCTGAAACCTAAAATCCCTATGTCTAGTTCATTTTAGATTTACCACATCAATCTTATTGGTGATCAGACAACAAGAAGCATTAAGCTTAAAACTTAATAAGTAAACCTTTAAATTACCCAAACTATAAAATAACCCCTTATAAACCGGTGATATTAAAAGTCATCACAACCCCAGATAACTAACACATAACTAGGGCTAGTAAAAACATAAAAATAAAAATAAAAAAAGTAAAAATACTGAAAAGTAAAAGACATAAAGTAAAATGCTAAGGTAAAAGGAATTACTTTTACTACTACTAATTTAGATATCTCCCATAAAATAATATATAAACTTGTGATAATATTACCACCGACCATCTGGCGGTATCCTGATTAAGTCAAATTAAGTCCAACCAACCATAAAGGCGGAACCAAAATTAAATTACCAACCGACCAATCTGGCGGTATCCTTTATTAGTCAGGTTTAAACCAGATTAAAATTAAATTACCAACCGGCCAATATAGCGGTATCCTTTTTAAGTCAGTATTTTAAATAGTGAATATATTATTTTTAAGGGAGATTAATCTAAATAATAACAGTAAAAGAATTACCTTTCACCCTAGCTGAGGAAGTTACCTTATCATGGTGAATAGTAAAAACTGTAAAAAGTAAAAATTAAATAACTATTATTACAAAACGTAATTAAAATTATTTACAAAACTAAAAAACTAAAAAAAAAAAAACTAAAAAACTAAAGAATCTAGAGAGAGAAACTCTCTCTTTAGATAGAATTTGAGAGAGAGTGTGGTGTCATGAAATCTGAAATTCGAAGCTGAATTTATAGGCGCAGATAAGCTTCTGGCGTCGCGACGCTGGAGCCTTTGGCATCGCGACGCTGGAACAGTGAGTCGTGGCATGTTCTCAGCTTGACACGTGGCGATTCGGATAAGAGGATAAGGCGACACGTGGCGAGGCGGCTAAGAGCTCAATTATTATGCTGACGTGGCGTTGACGTGGCAAGACGGCTGAGATCAATTTTCGGCACCGTAGGATTGCGACACGTGTCACGGCGTGATTGGCTGATGATGACGTGGCATGTTGACTCGGTTGACCTGCTGACGTGGATGATGAAGTGGCAAGACGCGTGGAAGAGTTGACTCGTTGACCGATGACGTGGCGATGACATGGATGACACGTGGCAATTGTGAGTGTCGGCACCGTAGGATGATGACACGTGTCACGGTGCATGTTAGCAGCTCGGCTGTGATGGTGACACGTGGCACGACGCATTTTAGTAAAGTCAAACTTCTCAAATTCTGACCTGTTGACCCGGCGCATGTTAGCAGATCTGGTGCACGTTAGGCGTCGCAACGCGGAAGGTCTTGGCGTCGCGACGCTGAAAAATTACCGAAATGCCCTTTTTGCCAATTTTTCCTGTTTTGCCCCAAATCACCTCCAGAATGTCCTTAAACTTTATTTATCTACAAAATAACACAAAATACATCAAAATGTTCACAAAACCCGAGAAACTATACAAAATATTTGATTAAATGAGTGGGAAATAGTGATATAAATATCACTCATCAGAAGGGTTTGTGGCCAGTTTTTTGTGCAGTTTGCGGACTGTTTGTTCACTGTTTGGCTTCTCGGTTTGAAGGGTAGGGCTGATTGAAGGGGGCGTTTATGCGTTGAGCAGTTTGCTTGGGTGTTTATTCGATCAGGTTTAATCGGTGATGATGATAATATTTGTTGCCTACGTGTGCATGCGTGAGCAGAGTTTGGTGGCTTCTTGGACGTGAGTCGGTTGGTGAGGGGGGCATGCGTGGCTAAAGGATTTTTGGCTTGTGAAGGCTATTTGGTCAGTACGTCTGTACGTGTGAGGGATTGATGAAGTTGGCGTGATGGCTTGCAAATTGAGTGGGCAGTTATAAGGGTTGGGGACGTGTTTTTGTTCCTGGTTCACATGAAATATTTAGGTTTTTTTTTGTATTTGTTTTGTGGATCAGTTTACGTGTATAAAGGCTATAGAGTTGAGGGGCAATTGATGAGGGGGAGGGTATGTATTGTCGATGTGGGATTGAGAAGGAAGATAGGGACGTGTAGTTGTGTGTTGAAGGAATGTGAGGGGTCTTTATGGTGCCATTGTCGTGGCTTTTGTGAGAGGCTACTAGGTGTCAACTTGTTTGTGCATTTAGGTGCTATGTGTCTGCATGGTGTGGCCTGTGAGTGGGCGCGAGAGGGTTGGTTGAGGCGCTGAGTGTTGAAGGGTTAGGGGGAGATGTGGGATCTTTGGCACCGTGTTAAAGGGGCAGATATGGCGTGATGAAGGGCTTACATTTCTGTGAGGAGAGGGCTTTAAGGTTTGTTGTCAATTTTTGTTTGTTGCTTCTAGGGTTTTTAGTTAAGGAAATAAATCATTTAGGGAAATAAATTTGTATAATTTTGGTGGGGGAATATTTTAATTTGGTGAGTGATTTATTTTAATTATGAATGGATTTATTAGGAATTTAATTTAATTAGATTTTAATTTAATTTAATTGGTTTTAATTTTAATTTGTGACATGTTTTAATTATTTCTTGGATATGATTTAATGGGCTTGGGTTAGGATGTGTTTTAAAACGAAGGTCCACAAGCGAGCCCGAAGCTAAACAGGCGAGTTAAATCCGACAAGATACTGATTTCCGTCTTTTCCCTTCCGACATCCGTTTCTCGCGACTTCCGCGACTTAAAAGGTAGTGCCTCCAAATGAGACTCATCATAGGGACTCACATGCAAAAATGCAATGCCTACAGGGTTATTTTGTGTCTTGGGTATTATAAAGGTTTATTTATTAAGTCTTAAGCTTAATGCTTCTTGTTAACTGGCCATTAATAAGATTGATGTGGTAAACGTAAAATAAACTCGACAAAGGAATTTTAAGTTTCAGCCTTAGACTTAATAGCCCACGATCTCCCTTAAGAATTAGATACCCCTTAATAGATTTCCTTCCAGGATAGACATATACCTGTCGGGCGGGGGCAGCCACAATTGGAACTTCATCTTAATAAATTCAGGTAACTGGTTAACATAGACATATGATTAATTGGGTTATACTGGGTGTTTGCATCTGACCATTGATAGAGGCTTTTGCATAATTTCGTGTCCCAGGTTAATAAACCAATATATTGCTCAAACATGAGATAACCGCTTCATCTTAAAAAGATATTGGAAGAAATCACAACCCTAGATAGTTTAATAATATTGATTTTATCTTTAATTCACTTTCACACTATTTTATTTACTTGTTTTAGTTTAAAGTCACCATCCAATCAAACAACCAATCTATTAGATACTCGTAAACATTTGGCTTCATAAATTAATAGCTTAGGTATTAAGTCCTCGTGGGATCGATACATTTTATACTACTTGAATGATACGTGTGATTGCATTATACGTGTGTGATTTCACCGATCATTCACTCACTAGGTCATTCAAACGATCTAAACCCATCATTCCCAGTTTCTCTGTCTTGCAGGTATACCCGGAGGATGAGCTCGAAAGGATGGATACCGATGGAAGTCACTAGAGGGTTTGAGTCCACCAAGTCGATTAAGCACTGTATTTCGGTTAGAGTCTAAATAAAGTCATGCATCATGCATGTTGTAAAGTAAAGATTGTGTACGTTAGGTGTTAAAAATGTTCACTATAAGAGTTATAATGTGAAGTATTATTGAGTATATAGTATAAGTAATAAAATGCATTGATGTTGTTGAGATGGACAATGGTCAAATGCATGAGTTTATATTTGAGATGAGATTAGTAGTAGTCAGAAAGTCAGAGGCTCAGGGGGGATAGGTCGGCCTATTCCCTGCCGATAGCATCTCCTGGGGGGATGTTACAAAAGTACAGTGTCCACACTTATATTTATCTCTCTTAGTGTACACACAATGATCGTAATCAATAACTGTGAAATCAATTGAAATGATTGTATTATGGAATCGTATTTACCATTTTCTAGATGATTGCTTAAGACCATATATAGACTTTAGTAGCCTACATAATTTCTCCTATTCATTTTTTTTTTATGAAATCTATAGGTTGTTCCATGTAGATTTCTTCGTCGAGTCCTCCATTTAGAAAAACAGTCTTTACATCCATTTAATGCAATTCTAGATCCATATTTGCTATTATAGCCAGGATTAAACGAATTGAGGTAAACCTTACAATAGTAGAAAAAGTCTCCTCATAGTCCAGTCCTTCCTGTTGTGTATACCATTTCTCTACAAGTTGTGCTTTATATCTTTCGATATTGCCATTAGCATTATGCTTTATTATGAGAACTCATTTGTTTCGAATGACTTTGTGTCTTTTAGGTAGATCTACCAGTTCCTAAACTTGGCTCGATCTCATTGACCCCATTTCTTCTTCATTGTATTCATGCATTTCTCCTTATTAGGGCATTGAATAGCCTCTTTATATTTCTCGGCTCTTCATCCTCTTGAGGTAGAATCATAAAAGCATTTCTTTTGATATCAAAATGATGTCGAGGAATGCCTACACGATTAGTACATCGTAATTGGGATTCTGATTGAAGAACTAATTCCTTACCATCGATATTATTCCCATTTGGAGCACGTACATTACTCTCACTTGGATCATGTACATTACTCTCAATCGGATTATGTACATCACTCCCACTTGGATCACGTACAACAGACTCATGTGAAACTAATTCATCATCATTTTGAGACTTATATGAAACTAATTCAACATTATTTCTCAAATTTTTCCCACTTGAATTAGGTAAACCTGAGTGTTCACCAATTAAGAGATAAATATTTACTTATATCTCCCTATTTAGGGAAATCGGTTTCTAAGAACATGATATCTTGTGATTCAAATTCTTTCACGCCTCCACTTTCATGCTCACCTATGCACGCCTACTATTTTGATTGTTCAGAGTATCTTATGAAGATATTTTTTTCCTCTAAGCTTAATTTTCTATGTTCGTGAGAGTGAAGATTTGATATATGACATGTCTATAACTCATATGGTGTCGTGGTAACCGATTTTGAAGACATGTGGTTAAGTATATATGTGACAGTCAACAATGCATCACCCAAATAGGTTTTAGGAAAATGTGCTTGTACCATCTTAGACCTAACCATTGCAAGAAGATTTTTATTTCTTCTTCCACAACACCATTTTATTGACGAGTAGCAGAAGTAGTTAACTGATGACTAATTCCTTTTTCATCACATAATTTTTTGAACTGAACATATAAGTATTCACAACCACGGTTGATATATAATGCTTTAATCATCTTGTCTAATTGATTTTCTGTCAAATTCATAAATCGCTTAAAGTAATGTGATGCTTCATATTTATGAGGAATCAAATAGACATAACCATAACGTGTAAAATCATATATTAATGTGATGAAATAGTATGTTTTATGCCTTGCTCTCACATTCATTGGATCACAAATATCGAAATGAAACAATTGTAATGAATGTTCTACTCTAATTCATTTTCCAAATGGTTTTCTCGTAGTTTTTCTAGTTAGACAATTTTCATAGGTAGATAAATCTACCTTATCTATATTTCCCAGGAAACCCTAATTGGCTAACCTCTTTTATTCTTTGCTGGCCAATATGGCCAAGTCTAGCATGCTACTCATTCACATTATTATCATTACTAATAGACAATGTAATAAAGGAAAAACTAGAATTACGGTTAAAGTATTAAACATTTAATACAATGAAACCATCAAGAAAATAAGTAGAGCCATAGTATATTGTATCTAAGTACAGATCAATACCAGATTTATGAAAGTTTAATTTAAAACCTAGATTAACTGACACCAACACTGTAACTAAATTTCGATAAATCTTTGAAGCAAACAATACATCACGCAGAAGTAAAGTCTTTCCACCATGCATGACCAACTTGCATGCACCCACTCATTTGACTTCAACTTTCAAGTTGTTACCAACATATTGTAAGTTTCCTAGACATGCCACGGGATCTCTAAGCGTGATTCGTGTGTGAATAAAATCAAAAATTAAGTTACGGAGGACTTACATTGATCGGTTGAGTTCAAAACTTTTATGGATGTTGGAGCTTCAAAGCTCATGGGTGAGTATCTCTATCACCTTCATTTGACTCCCATATGTGCTAGCAAGAACAAAATGGAACAAATTTTGTGCCTAAGAGAGAGGAAGCAATCGGCCAATTGCTTTTGTTCATTCGGCCAAAATCCAAAGAGAAGCAGGCAGTGGCCACTTTGAGCGCCAAAACAGTGGCCATTTACTTTCATTTAGAAAGAAGCCAATTTGGCTTTTCTTAATGAATCACTGGCCACACGGACTGATCAAAAGGAAAAGAAGAAGTCTGGCTTTTCTTTTTGGCTGTTTTTAATGATAAGCCAGTTGCATTCTTCCAAGCAGAGAGTAATCGCTCTCCCTTTTTTTTTTCCTTTTTCGGCCATTTATTAAGAGAAGACCGAAATAGCCACTTGCATTTAATTTCTAAAAGTAAAGCAAATCTTGCTTTCCGCAAGGAGAGAGAGAAAAATAAATAATTTCCAAAATTCATTAATTATATTTTTCTTTTCAAAAGGCAAAGAGTGTTTTATAAGTTTCCACCAAAACCCATCATCCATATTTATCACCAAAGGTGACTAATGATGTAAGTGAAGTGGGCCCCACTTTAAATTCAAAATTCAAGTGGGCTTGCTCAACACATTTTTGGGCTTGAGTTCGTTTAATCCGATTAAACGAATTTTCCGTCGCGACTTAATTAAATCTGATTTAATTAAATAATAATGTCTCGCAAAATTATTACGAAAGTCGCTTACGAATTAATTCCAAATTAATTCATTCGCTAGAATTAAAATCCAATTTAATTCCGCGTTGAAATCCAATTTCATTTAATATATCTAATATATTATTTTAGCCCAATTAAATAAATTAAATACTAAGATCTAATTTAACTAGTAAATTTATTTTACCGATTAATTCCAAATTAATCGCGTTCTCTCCTTTCGACGAATTTAATCCATATAAATTCCCGACACAATTAATCCCACATTAATTCTTTCTCTGATAATTTATCTCAGATTAATTCTTACCGTAATTAATCCCAGATTAATTTTCTCTCTCTTAATTAATCCCAGATTAATATTGTTCGAGTGAAATATCATCCATGAATCTTTGGGATGCGACCCAAGAGATCCTTGGATATGTTGGCAGTAAATACGGTTATCGGACTATCCGAATACGTGCGTACCCGGTACCACGTTCTTACCGATTTACAAGACATGGTTGGCTTCTAGCAAAGCACCGTGCCTACCCAATTCTCCAGAAATTTTCTTCTACGGAATATATGATCTTTGTCAGGCGTAGTATACGTAGTATTGCGTATTACGATCCAATATCGGATGTCACATGCTAGGCCTGGGGCTGGAGTTGTGTCTGCCTCGTACGAAGCATAGATCGGATCACTAGCAACTAGTCTCTTTATGATCGGAAAGTCATGACCTAGTCATACTTCCCCGATGGCTATAGCACTTAGAGTACCAGTTATGTATCCATGTGTGATAAAAATCTCCATATGACTGAAGTGATACTTCCTTCTTGACATCACACCCAATACACTACTATTCTCAATATACCCAGAAGAGGCGTACACATAACCTGTTAAAGCCCTGGACAATCAAAACCAAAGTATACTGATTGTCACAAGTATTAGCGATGCAAGACTCAAGTTAAGACCAAATACATCTAACCTGATTCGGATTCCCATAGACACATAGTCATACTACCAATGGGATTCCGAGGGGTCTATCCAGAGCGAAGCTGTTTCCGTACCATCGGTAAACAGAACCTCCTATTACACTTGCATGAATATCCAATACCCAAATTTATGAGAACTATGTTGTTACGCTTCCATAACACGCACAAGTGTAATACTAGCCTATTCCGCATTATCGATGTACATTCTCGATAATACTACGACTAGGGATATTTAATAATTAAACCTTTGTGGATTAATACTGTCTCATATCTTATTAATCCGGAACTAATCATAAGGACTTTTATCATTTATATATCCAGGTAATCCAATTACAAATGATAAATGAGTAATTTCCTTTGTCACATAGTTAATTTGTACAACAACACCATGTTCTGTACAAATATTAATGCTATGGGTCATAATTATCCAACAATCTCCCACTTGGCCTATAGCCAATCACTCAAATGCCCAACACTTGAACTATGTACTGGTCGCTCAAACTTCTGCTGAGAAACAGCTTTCGTCAGCGGATTTGCAAGGTTATCATCTGATACGATTTATTCAATCATCACATCGCCACTATGTATGATCTTATGAATCAGATGAAATGGTTGAAGTACATACTTGGATCATTGATGAGACAACGGTTCTTTAGCCTATGTTGTAGCCTAGCTCAGCTGCTAACAGAACTACTCTTAATCTAATTAGGAATTTTATAGATCCAAAATGCTTCTTTTGCTGCTTCAGCTACAGCAATATTCCGCTCTTGTTGTTTATTCGGCAACAGTATCTTGCTTGGAAGATTTCTAGCTCACTGTTCCGTTATTTAAACTATATATGTACCCTTATTGCGACTTACAATCGTTTTCATCGGTTTGGAAACTTGCAGTGGTGAACCCAGTCACCTCAAGTTCTCATTTCCCCATATTCTCATAAAGCATCCTTAGTTCGTCCAAGATACTTAAGGATGTTCTTTACATCAACCCAGTGACCATCACTTGGATTGGCCTGATTGTGACTCTATATGCTCAAATCAAATGAGACATCAGGTCACGTACATAACAAAACGTATGAACACTGAGAGAGTGTCAGCAGTTTTCTAGATCTATCCCAGTAGATCTTTATTCCTAGAATAAAGCATGCTTCTCCCAGGTATTCCATGGAGAATTTTTCATAAAGCCAAGCTTTCATCGATTTTATTATGGGAATATTATTGCTAAGTAGCAATACATCATCAACTTATAGGACAGACATTTTCAGTGCGCTCTCACTAACCTTCTTATATACACAATAATAGTTTTGAATTAAATCATATATCATTATGATTAAATCAAACGCTGGTTCCAAGAACGCAATGCTTGCTTCAATCCATAAATGGATCGATTTATCTTGCAAACCTTGTTTGCATGTTTTGGCACGACAAAACAGTCAGGATGTTGCATACAAACATCCTCCAAAAGGTTTCCGTTAAGGAAAGCGATTTTGGCGTCCAGCTGTCATATTTCATAAACGAAATATGAAGTTATAACAAGCATTATCCGAATGGATTTTATCATGGCAACAGGTGAAAGAGTTTCGTCGTAGTCGACACTATGTCGTTGACGATACCCTTTATGTACAAGCCTAGCTGTGTATATTTGTATGTTTCCATCCATGTATGTCTTCCTTGAAGACACATATAGTACCAATAGGCACAATGCCTTCTGGTACATCAACCAGTGTCCAAACTTAGTTGGTATACATGAAATCTATTTCGGACTTCATGGCACTTTGCCATATAACGGAGTCGATACCTTGTATCGCTTAATCATACGTAGCCGGTTCATCTTCCTCAATAAGATTGAGGTCTACATGAGGTGAGATCAGAAACCCATACCTCTCAGGTTGTTTTCTGACTCTCCGACCTACGCGGTTCTTGTATATTCGAAGATTGTGGTACAGTTTCATCTCTAATGAATTATTGGTGTTCCGTGAGGACTCGGTGCCAGGAACAATATTACTCGGATTTTTATCGTGTTTTACTTTCCTCCCACTCACCACTACATATAGGAATTCCTGGTAGGAAAACCGCATGGAGAGCAACAATTACATTGTTCCCTTGTGAGTTTTTTAAGTACTATACTTTGGTTTCCCTATGACAACCTACAAATAGGCACTTATCCGATTTGGGTTCTACTTTGGTATCATCCAAACATTTAGCGTATGCCCAACATTCTCAAATCTTAAGGAATGAGAAACCCGGTTTCTTTCCTGTTCATATCTAATATGAAGTCTGTCTAACAGATTTTCATGGAAATTTATTCAAAATAAGTATTTCACTGTTTAGTGTGTATCCTCAGAAGGAAATTGGTAGCTTAGAGCGACTCATCATCAACCTTACCATGTCCAACAAATTTTGGCTTTTATGTTCGGACACACCGTCAAATTGAGGTGTCCCGGGATGAGTCCACTGTCAAAGAATATCATACTCTTTCAAGTAATCTTGAAACTCATATGTTTAAGTATTTTACACTATGGTCTGACCGTAATATTTTTAATACTTTTACCGATCTATTTTCTTACTTCGTGTCGAAACTCTTTGAATTACTCAAAAGTTTTTGACTTGTGTTTCATAAGATACACATAACTGTAACGCAATGCCACATCCGTAAAGGTTACGAAGTATTCAAATCCACATCTAGCCTAGCTAGACATGGGCCCACTTAGGTCACTATGAACAAGGGCTAACAGATCAATGGCACTTGCACTTTTACCAAGTAAAAGGTGTTTTAGGCATTTTGCCTAATAAACTAGATTCGTAAACATCATTTGAATTAGTATCAAATCCGTCCTAGTATCCACTCTTCGAAAGTGTGGATATACAAGTCTTGTTAATGCATCCCAGATTACAATGCCACAAATAAGTCTCATTAGAAATTACTCAATTTGAGCTATTTGTTTGTCATATTATATGTTTGAGATTTATTTATATTCAAAATATAAGACCATTATTTATATCTAAAATAGATATCTCGATATCATCTTATAAACAAAAACACCCGGTGTTTCGGAATATAAAGGTATGCCCGCAATGGGTTAAACTAGATACAGAGATAATATTCCTAGTCAAACTAGATACATTATAACAGTCTCCTAATTTAAGTACATGCCCAAATAGCAGTTCCAAAACTTAGGTTTCTACGGCCAAAACAGCGACATTCGTCCTGTTTCCGACTCGCAGGTCGATCTCATCTGAAGCCAGTCTCCTGCTTATCAGCAGATCCCGCACATCAGTACATATATTTATATACCACATCTAGTATCAAAAATCCAATTTTAAAACCAGTAGTGAACATGTTTATAACAAACATTTACGAAGTCGGAGCCTTATCCCGCCTTCACTTCCTTCATGTATGCCTTGTCCATACGGCAGTCACACTTCTAGTGAACCTGTTTGCCACAGTTTAGACAGACAACTTGGGATTTGTCCTTTTAAGAAGCTCTGGTTGTGCATAACGGATTGAGCACTAAAGTTATCATCATAATGAGTCTTCATAAGCTCATGCTCTGCTATTCGCTCAACTCCAAGATCATGCTTGAGAGATTTATCTATCAAATAGAATAATCTCTCAGCTCTCAAGACTATCATGAGGTTCTATTCTCAATCTAAAAATTAAATTCGTTAAAGACATTTTTCCCTAGGATTATGTCCTTTGACTCTAATCTTTCAGTCATCTTGATTACTATAGTCCAACTATCCAATCAACGATTTCAGGTACTAGTAAATGTAATGATTACTATAGTCTAACTATATAATCAACTACAATTGATCGGTTACATTCAAATGTATTGATTACCATAATCCAATTATATAACCAACTACAAATGAAGTAGTTTGAATACAGTCTAACTGTTTAATTAATACAACAATTGAATATTAGTCCAACTAATATATATTTATAAATTAATGACGAAAAATAAAATGAGAGCGTATTAGCAAGTATTTAAACGAAATTGTAAATTTAATACTTGCCTCCCACTATTTTTCGGCGAGCCTCTAACCCTCTGTGGAGTACTCGGGAAACCTAGTTTCATAGTGGGCTAGGATCCCGTTAAATAACACACAACCTTGACTTTGGCCAACAAGTTGTATGAAACATAACTAGGTAGATCTCTAAGATCAATTGGATCCCATCCAATTCCTAGATCCAGTAGGTGGACCTCCAAGTCCAAAACATATATACAATATATGTAAATATATCCAATATATGTAAATATATCCAATATATGTAAATATATCCAATATATTTCCTAACCTTTTTCCTCTGAATCAACTAAGCCTTGGCTTTGGCTCAACAAACTTAATGAAACCAGTTAAGCGTGACCCATTGACAGTGGGAAAGCTTCGTAATCGAGGTCGATGAACAAGAAATGACCTTGACCTTGGCCAACAAATCACAACTTGCCCAAGACGTACGATATGGAACAAAGTTTTCATTATTCAAACACATCCGCGATGGACAAAGGTCTTGACTTTGGCCAACAAACCAATGCCAATCTTGGATCTTGAGAGAGAATCACTCAATGGAAGGAAAACCGCTTAATATAAAATGAGGGTTTTTGTCGCGATTTGGTAACCAATTTATTATCTTTGATTAGGTCTCATCCTACACCCTTAAGCATGCATTCTAAAAGCATAATAAGGCGCGATAAAATTAATAATCATATGCGGATGGATAAACGATACAAATTGTTCCTAGAATAAATCTCTCACTTTCCTCTCTCCCGCTAGCACTATTCATACTTCTACCCGTAGGCACTGCATTTTTACACATAAGTCCCTATGATGAGTCTCATTTTGGAGACACTACCTTTTAAGCCACGGAGGTCACGGAAAACGGACATCGGAAGGGGAATTCATAATAAACAAGGTTCACTGTTTTCGTTCGTGCTGCGTTCGTGTGTACGTTCGAACGTCAAACGGATTACGGGCGTTCGTGCCGCGTTCGAGTAGGCGTTCGAACGGTGTCGGTAATTCTGGTATTGCTGCTAGCCTCACATCAAGCCCAATTCACCCAAACCTTGGCCCACACGCCCAAGCCCACTTAAAACACATATTTAACACATGGTGAAATCAAAACAAATCTAAAAATCACATAACAAACTAAAAAGATGTCATGCCTAATTAAAATCAATCCTAACCAATTAAAGCCAATCATATATTTGACTTCCTAATCTAATAAGACATCTACCAATTTAAAAATATCTTGTTCCCCATCAATCTTGTATATACCATTCCTATCACTCCTAATTTGGGAACTAGATCTCTTCCTTGTGAGACAAGGTGAAGCCCTAGCTCTCTTCTATATAAACATGCACTAACCTAGCCACCTCCTCCCTGGACTCTCTCCACTTTCTCCAATACACGCCCAAGACATCAGACACTCTCCATATCACACGTAAACTAAAAAAAACACAAACACACACACAACAACCCTTCCCTCACCAAATTAATGAGAACAACACACAACAGCCCCTAACCCTTGAAATCAATCCCTGACAGCACCGAAACTACCCCTGAAATCAGTCCCAAACAGCAGCCCAATACCTCCCCAAACACACCAAAACCGTAGCCTAAAAACACCAAAAGAGCACCCAAAACAGTCCACCAGGAACATCAAAACAGTCCACCAAGAACATCAAAACAGTCCACCAAGAACATCAAAACAGTCCACAGACAATAATCAAAAAACAGAGGAAACAACAGCAAAACAGTAGCAACGGCAACGAATCAGAGTCAAAAGCAGCAGCAAAAGACGGAGAACGAAGACTCAAAACAGTAAGACAACGAACGAGAACAGTGAACCAGTGAACCGGAAGAGTTGCGGAGCATCTACCCTTCCGACGATCGTGTATCGTACATCCGAGAGGTGATTTAAAAGGTTAGACCTGAGGGCACTTTCTCATTAGTTTATATTCGTTTTTATTATTATTGAATTCTATTCGCATGAGAGTCGTTTATGGATGCATGTTGTGGCTTGAATGAAATGGAAGAGTGTCATCTCTTGTGGTATATAGGATGGAAACCCATACGTAAATTCCGTAGCCGAATCCGAATGGACGGTAGTGCAGTCTGTACTTGGGATACAACTCCACGTACCACTTGAGTAAACGGCACCTTCTCTTGTTTTGTGTTGCTTTGGTTTATTTATTTCTCGTCACTTGAATTATGTATGTTGCTTAGTCCTGCATGATTTAATCGAGCGCATGGGCTTAGTAAGTGGAATGAAGGATCCCCTATGGGGAGGGGTTAAAGCCATTTACCACGATGCTTTGCCGCACCGGTTGAAGTGTGTCCGGTTGAATGCAAGATATGTTCAATCGGGCATACTTAGTTTGATATGATTGTCTTTATGTTTGTATGCATGGTTCAATCAAGCGCATGGGCTTAGTGAGTGGAATGAAAGATCCCCTATGGGGAGGGGTTAAAGCTCTTTACCATGATGCTTTGCCGCGCCGGTTGATGTGTGTCCGGTTGAAAGCAAGATACGTTCAATCGGGCATACTTAGTTTGATATGATTGTCTTTATGTTTGTATGCATGATGCGATCGGGCGCATGGGCTTAGTAAGTGTGATGAGAGGTCCTCTAATTGAAGAGGTTAAAACCCTTTACCACGATGCTTCGCCGCGCCTCGCATTGTACTATTTGTCATTTATTTATTACGTCCCATTTCATGCATCAGTTTTGTTCCCATTCGAACGCGTTTACGAACGCAACTCGAACGCGCATGTATTTTGCCTTGTCATGCATCAGGTCTTATTTCTGTTCGAACGCGTTCATGAATGCCATACGAACGTGAGCATTCTATTTCATTTCCGTTTGAATGCGTTCACAAACGCCACACGAACGTGAGTATTCTGTTTCATTTCCGTTCGAACGCGTTCACAAACGCCATACGAACGTGAGCATTCTGTTTCATTTCCGTTCGAACGCGTTTACGAACGCTACTCGAACGAGAACCTTCTGTTTATCGTTCGAACGCGTATACGAACGTTTCACGAACGCACACGGTAAACAGATCCTCTTGCATCATATTTGTTGGAGTTTAATCAAGTCCACAAGATCACAAACATGCATAAAAAACCACATATGAACACATCAAAGGAGGTGGCGGAATCAACTCACATTGAATTCGGTTTTGATGGATGAAGAACAAGATGCGTTTTTGAGCTCCCTCCAAGCTCGGCAATGGCATCCTTGACAGTGGGGCTGCTCGGTTTTGGACTTCTTTGCATCTCCAACATTCGGCCATGAGTAGATCCATTGAAGCTCAAAGCTTCAAGCTTCCATGCTCACAAACTCACTTCCCTATCACCTTTGTATCACTCCTAGAGTGTGCTAGCACTAATCATCTTCCATTTTGCTTCTCAAAATTCGGTGAACCAGAAAAATTGAAGAAGAAATCGGCTTGAAGCCGTGAGATGAGAGGAGAGAAAAGAGAGGGAAGAGAGAAAACGTTTTGGCTCCCAAATGTTGCCCAAAACCGTGTACTGTGCGTGAGAGAGAGAAAAGAATTTCTAATATAATATTTTTTATTTTATTTACCAAGTAAAACAAATAAAACATATATATTTATCTTTTAATTCAAAAGTCAAAAGTTAAAAAACAATAAAGCTTTTCATCATTTCAACTTTTAACTTTAAGTCACATCACATCTATTCACTTTAATAAAGTGACATATTGTCAAGTCATATCACTCAAAGTGACAATGATTTTGACGATTGACGCGACTAGCGATTTGACGCTTGATGTGACTCGCGTGCCGCGTTCGAATTCGAAATGCGAATGCGCTCGCAATCACTCTCGGGCTCGGGTTCGCTAATTCCAAATTCACGAATTTTCCGTCGCGTCGTAATTAAGTGATTACGCCTAGCGAATTCACTATTTACGTCGCTAACGAATTAATTCCAAATTAATTCGTTCGCCCGAATTAAAATCTAATTTTAATTCCGCGTCGAAATCCAATTTCGATTAATATATCGAATATATTAATTTTATCGATTAATTCCAAATTAATCGTTCTCTCTCTTTAATTAATATTTTATCCCAGATAAAATATCTCCGCTATTAATCCCAGATTAATTTTCTCTCTCATCGAATTAATCCCAGATTAATTCTATCTCTCTCTTCTAATTAATCCCAGATTAATCAAAGTGCGAGTAATACGTCATCGGTGAATCTTCGGGAACCGACCCATGAGATCTCCGGATATGTTGGCAGTAAATACGGTCGTCGGACTATCCGAACACGTAAGTACCTCGTACTACGTTTATCCGATTTACAAGACAAGGTTAGCTTCTAGCAAAACGCCATGCCTACCCAATTCTCCAGAAATATTCTTACAGGAATATATAGATCTGTATCAAGCGTAGTATACCGTAGTATTGTGTATATCGGCCCAGTATCGGATAATCACGTGCTAGGGCTGGGGCTGGATAAGTGTCTGCCCCGTCCGAAACACATGTCGGATGTTTGGTAACATAGTCTCTATAATCGGATATACATGACCTGGTCACAATATCCCGATTGGTTGCGCAACACTCAAGAGCACTAGTACCATATCCTGCGTGACATCTACTCCAATATGACTGAAGTGACACTTCCGTCTCGACATCACACCCAATACACTACGACTCCCTGATAAACCCAGAAGCGGTGTACCCAGAACCGGTTAAAGCCCTGTACCACCAAGACCAGAGTTTACCGATTATCGCAAGTATTAGCGATGCAAGTCTCAGGTTAAGACTATACACACCTACCTCGATTCGGCCTCCCATAGACACATAGTCATAATACCAATGGGATTCCGAGGGGTCTATCCAGAGCGAAGCTGTTTCCCGTACCATCGGTGAAACACGACCTCCTATTGCACTTGCATAAGTATCCAATACTTATATATATGAGAACTATGCCGTTGTGCCCTCACAACGCGCACAAGTGCAATACTAGCCTATTCCGCATTATCGATGTCCAGTCTCGATAATACTTCGGCTAGGGATATTTAATGATTAATCCTTCGGGGATTGATACTGTCTCATATCATCTCAATCCAGGAACTAATCATATGGACCTCTCTTCATTTATACATCTATGGTGATCTAATCACAAATGATGAGAGTGCAATTTCCTTGTCACATAGTTAATTTGTACAGCAACACCGTGATCTGTACAAATAGTGACGCTATGGGTCATATTATCCAACAATCTCCCACTTGGCACATAGCCAGTCACTCGAGTGTCTAACACTCGAACTATGTACAATTCGCTCAAATTGCTGAGGAAAGGTTTTCGTCAGCGGATTTGCTTAATTATCGTCTGACGCGATTTACACGATCATCACATCGCCACGATGTATGATCCGAACGAATCAGATGATATAGAAGTATATATCTGGATCGTCGATGAGACCTTTAATTCTTTAGCCTATGCTGATGCCTAGCTCAGCTGCTAACAGAACTATATCTAATCTAATTAGATTTATTATCGATCCAAATGGCTTCTATTGCTGCCTCAGCTGCAGCAATGATCCGCATTTGTTGTTAATTCGGCAACAGTTATCTTGCTCGGAAGATTTCCAGCTCACTGTCCCTGTGTTCAAACTTTATAGTACCGCAGTATTTACCGGTTTGGAAACTTGCAGCAGTGATCCCAGTCACTTCAAGTTCTCCATCTCCATAGTTTAATACAACATCTTTAGTTCTCTCAGATACTAACAGATGTTCTTAATCTTCAATCCAGTGACTATCACTTGGATTGACCCGATTGTGACTCCATATGCTCAAAGCGTATGAGACACCAATACAAGTACATTTTAAATGTACAATTTCTCAGAGAGTGTTACCAACTCCAAATCTAGTCCAGTAGATCTTTATTCCTTGAATAAAGGTTGTTACTCCCAGAATTCTACGGAGAATTTCTTATGAAAGCCAAGCTTTCACCGAGTGTTTTATGGGAATTTCATTGTCAGTGCCCTCTCCCACTAACCTCCTTATATACACAAGAATTATTTCGTTTTGAGTCAAAACGTCAGTTCCAAGAACCTTATGCTTGCTTCTAATCCAAACATATTGATATACATGGAGTCCAGTTCGGACTCATGACACTTTGTCATAATAGGGAGTCGATACCTCGTATCACTTCCTTTGTTCTTGTGTATTCGAAGATTAATGGTATAGTTTTCATCTCTTGATTATGAACTATATATGTTCCATTAAGATTCAGTGCCTAGAATAGTATTACTCCGATTTTCATCGAGTTATACTATCCTCCCACTAACACTGCATATCGGTATTCCTCTTAGGAAAACCGCATGGAGAGCAACAATCTAATTGTTCTCTAGTGAGATGTATAAGTACTATACTTATGGTTTCCCATAGGATAACCTATATCGGCACTTATCCAATTTGGGTCCTTAGTTTGGTATTATCCAAACGTTATGCCTAGCATACCCAAATTGTCAGGAATGAGAAACCTCGTTTCTTTCCTATTCATATCCTATACGATATCTGTCAAACAGATTTATATGGAACCTTATTCTAAATAAGTTTTGCACTGTTAGTACATATCTTATGGAAGGAAATGGTAGCTCAAAGCGACTCGTGATTAATCTTATTATGTCTAACAAAATTCGGTTAATCCTGTTCGGACACATCGTCTAACTGACGTGTCTCGGGAGGAGTCCTCATATGAAAGAATACCGTACTCTTTCATGTATGTACGAAACTTACTGCTTAAGTATTTTCCATTACGGTCTTACCGTGGCGGAATAATACTATAGCCGATCTGTTTATGTATTTCGTGTCGAAACTTTAAAGTTTCTGATTTGTGTTCTTCAAAAGAAACACATAACCATAACGTGATGCCACATCCGTTAAGGTCACGAAATATTCATGTTCACATCTAGCCTAGCTAGATATGGGCCCACTTACTTCACCATGAATAGGGCTAACAGATCGGTGGCACTAACACTATTACCAAGCAAATAGTATTTTAGGTATTTTACCTAATAAACTAGATTCGCAGACCTTATTTGAATAGTCAAATCAGTCCTAGTATCCACTCTTCAAAAGTGTGGATATACGAGTCTAATTAAATTGTGTCCTAGACAACAATGCCACAAATAAGTCTCTATTGATCAAATCAATTTGAGCTATTTATTTGTCAATTTATATGTTTGAGATTTTAATTTATATTCAAAATATAAATTCTGTTATTTATATCTAATATATTTATCTCAGTATCATCTTTATATAATAAAACACTCAGTGTTCTATAATATAAAGGTTTTATCCGCAACGGATTAAACACTGATAAAGAGATAATGTCTCTAGTCAAACTAGTTACATTATAACAGTTCCTAATTCAAGTACATACCCGAAGGGTAGTTCCTAAACTTAGGTATCTACGGTCGAAACAGCGACTTTCGTCCCGTTTCCGATTCGCAGAGCAATCTCAGCTTGAAGTCAGTATCCTGCTCAAAGCAGATTCTGAATACATATATTTTATGTACCACACTAAGTATTTAAAATCTAATTTCAATACTAGCTGTGAACATAACTTAGACAAACATTTTTAAAGTTAGAGCCTCGCCCTTTCTTTAATTCCTTCGTGTCTTCCATATCCAAATGGTAGTCACTTTGGGATATGTCAATTATCCTTTTAATATTTTAGGAACCTTAGGCCAAGCCTTGGGTTTTTAGAATATTGAAAGGAATGTGCACCTCGTGCTACATGCCCAATTGCAAACTTTGACTTTACATGAATAGTCAATTAATTCTCCAAGAATTATAAATTGCAATTTTAATACTTCTTAAATCCAAAATTAGATTTATGACAAGTATATTAAATTAAGCATTAAAGTCATCATCACAAAAATCTTCCAAAGATTTTATGCTCTACTTATCTTGCTTAATTTTGGGCTTAAGGTATAATAAGTTTTTTATCAAATAAAGTAACTTATTATTTATTCCCAATTGAAAATTAAATCATTTAAAATATTTTAATCCTAGATTATATTTTAAATATCCAACTTTTCAACTTTATCTTGATTACAATAGTCCAACTATTTAATCAACGATTAGTGGTACTTTATATATTATAATGATTATAATAGTCCAACTATATAATCAAATATAATCCAAATTAATTAACCTCAATTACATTGATTACTATAATCCAATTATAAAATCAAGTAATTAATTCAAATATATTGATTAATATAATCCAATTATATATAATCAAGTATAATACAGTCCAACTGTTTATTAAAACAACAATTTAAATATTAGTCTAACTAACATTTAATCTAATGACGAAATAATTTAAATGAGCGCATATGGCGAGTAATTGAACGAGTATTGCAAATTCAATTCTTGCCTCCCACTATTTTTCGTCGAGCCTCTAACCCTCTGTCGAGTACTCGGGAAACCGTGTTTCCTAGTGGGCTAGGATCCCGTTAAATATCACACAATCTTGACTTTGGCCAACAAATTGTATGATAATTAACTAGGTAGATCTCGAAGATCAATTGGATCTCATCCAACTCCTAGATCCAGTAGGTGGACATCCAAGTCCCAAACATATATCTTATATATGCCTATACATCGAATGTATACCCTAACCTACCTTTTTCCTCTGAATCAACTAGGCCTTGGCTTTGGCACAACAAACCTAATGATTCCAGTCAAGCGCGGACCCATTGACATGGAAGCTTCGTAATCAATGTCAATGGACAAGAAGTGGTCTTGACTTTGGCCAACAAACCACAACTTGGACACGACACCGATATGGAACAAAGCCTCGTGATTAAAACACATCTTTGATGGACAAGGGCTTGACTTTGGCCAACAACCCCTGCCAATCTCGGATCTTGAGTAAGAATCACTCAATGGAAGGAAAAACGCATGATATTTAACGAGGGTTTTTTCGCGTGCAAATTGGCTACCAATTTAATTATCTTTGTTAAGGTCTCATCATCATACACCCTTAAGCATGCATTCTAAACACATAATAAAGCGAGTATGAAATAAAATAATAATGATATGCGGATGGATATTTTACATTGATCCTAGATCAAATCTCTCACTTTCTCTCTCCCGCTAGCACTTGTATTACTTCTACCCGTTACACTACACTTCTAAAGAAACCTCTTTTACATGGAGGGGAATAGGTGAGAAGAGAATACAAAGAAATAGGAGATAAGGCTGGACACGCAGGTCCAATTTAATAAATCAAATTTATTACAATTTCCAAAATCGCCCAACCCGACTAATATCCATCCGATATACATTATTCAAACATCACAACCATGTGTTCATACAAGCATGTTATCAATCAATCAATCAAATTAATTAATCTTGAATATTAGTGATCATCCAATGTTCAAACAAAGATTTGATTTTTGTTCGAGTCAAACTCGTTTTGCAAACACGTACTCAAAGTACAATTTCTACGAATTAAATTAAATAACATAATTAAATCCAATTTAATACGTATTTAATTCTAATTCATTATTTAATTCTAAATTAAATATTACACTTTATTAACGAACCTTTACGACTTAAATTCCAAATTTAATCGCAACGGGTCTCAAAGCCCGATTAACATCTAATGTTTTATTTAATTAAAGTCCAATGGGCTTTTAATTAATTTCTATAGGCGTGGACTTTTGGTCAACTCGGGTCAAACCGAACAACCAAAATCCAATCCGGGAGTTACCCCATAAGCCTTTAAATTAATTTTGGCCCATTAGGCCCAATTAAATAATTAAGGTCCATTAAGTCATAATTGGACCTTTTGGATTCGGTTTTGGGCCTAATTGGATCCAACCAATTTTGCCTAAACCCAACTTTGTTACAACAAAGCCCAAAAGCCCAATTACAACCAACAAGCCCAATTTCCAAAATCAAGCCCAAATTAATTAACTTATAAAATTCCAAATTTCACAATTAATTAACCTAAGTGTAATACACAATCAATTACCCAATTAACATTTCTAAAATATCAATTAGCCTAATAATCATGCACTTTAACAACCAAATAGTGTCCAACACAATTCAATTAAAATCAAACCCAATTAACATGCTTTCAAGTCTCGGCAATTAGGGGTTTTTCAATTCGATTCGGTTTCAATCCAATTGAGTCCACAATCATAATTCCCAAATCAATATAATTCATCCAATGAATTAAAACAACAAAATCACAAAGAATTTCATGTTCTTTAAAATCGGCCAAGCCACTTTAAAAGGGAAAAATGTTCCAAATCAAAATTCAATCCAATTGAACTTCAAAACAACATTAACCAATTGTTTTAAGTCATCCAATGATCAAACAAAACAAAATTACCAAGACATTAGGGTTATTCCAATTTTCGGCCAAGCCTCCAATTTGGGGAAAATTGAATCCAATCCAATTTCATGAAATTGATCACACACAATCTCAATTAAACATGTTCTAAGCATACTTAAACATCCAATTCAATTAAAACATGCTTAAACACACATTTTGCCCAATTTCAAGTTTCAATTCAACCTAAGAATTGGGGAAAATTGATCTAATCCAATTTTCTTGAAATTGATCATGCACAACTTCAATTCAACCTCATTCAAGCATAATGCATCAAACAATTCAACCAAATCATGCCTAAATCGAGTTTACCCAAATTAAAGTTTTGACCAAATTTGCAAATTGGGGAAAATCAATCCAATCATTTTTTTTGTCAAATTGATTACATATATCTCAAATTAGATCATATATAAGCATTATTGAACAATCAATTTGTCATAATCAAGCCAAAATCAAAAAGCCCCAAATTACTCAAGAACCCTAATTTCGGTTTTCATGCATCAATGGCTCTGATACCAATGTTGGAGTTTAATCAAGTCCACAAGATCACAAACATGCATAAAAAACACATATGAACACATCAAAGGAGGTGGCGGAATCAACTCACATTGAATTCGTTTTTGATGATGAAGAACAAGATGCGTTTTTGAGCTCCCTCCAAGCTCGGCAATGGCTTCCTTCAGTGGGGCTGCTCGGTTTTGGACTTCTTTGCATCTCCAACATTCGGCCATGAAGTAGATCCATTGAAGCTCAAAGCTTCAAGCTTCCATGCTCACAAACTCACTTCCCTATCACCTTTGTATCACTCCTAGAGTGTGCTAGCACTAATCATCTTCCATTTTGCTTCTCAAAATTCGGTGAACCAGAAAAATTGAAGAGAAAAATCGGCTTGAAGCCGTGAGATGAGAGAGAGAAAGAGAGGGAAGAGAGAAAACGTTTTGGCTCCCAAATGTTGCCCAAAACCGTGTACTGTGCGTGAGAGAGAGAAAAGATTTCTAATATATATATATTTTTATTTTATTTACCAAGTAAAACAAATAAAACATATATATTTTAATCTTTTTAAATTCAAAAGTCAAAAGTTTAAAACTAAAGCTTTTCATCATTTCAACTTTTAACTTTAAGTCACATCACATCTATTCACTTTAATAAAGTGACATATTGTCAAGTCATATCACTCAAAGTGACAATTGATTTGACGATTGACGCGACTAGCGATTTGACGCTTGATGTGACTCGCGTGCCGCGTTCGAATTCGAAATGCGAATGCGCTCGCAATCACTCTCGGGCTCGGGTTCGCTAATTCCAAATTAACGAATTTTCCGTCGCGTCGTAATTAAGTGATTACGCCTAGCGAATTCACTATTCACGTCGCTAACGAATTAATTCTAAATTAATTCGTTCGCCCGAATTAAAATCTAATTTTAATTCCGCGTCGAAATCCAATTTCGATTAATATATCGAATATATTAATTTTATCGATTAATTCCAAATTAATCGTTCTCTCTCTTTAATTAATATTTTATCCCAGATAAAATATCTCCGCTATTAATCCCAGATTAATTTTCTCTCTCATCGAATTAATCCCAGATTAATTCTATCTCTCTCTTCTAATTAATCCCAGATTAATCAAAGTGCGAGTAATACGTCATCGGTGAATCTTCGGGAAGCGACCCATGAGATCTCCGGATATGTTGGCAGTAAATACGGTCGTCGGACTATCCGAACACGTAAGTACCTCGTACTACGTTTATACCGATTTACAAGACAAGGTTAGCTTCTAGCAAAACGCCATGCCTACCCAATTCTCCAGAAATATTCTTACAGGAATATATAGATCTGTATCAAGCGTAGTATACCGTAGTATTGTGTATATCGGCCCAGTATCGGATAATCACGTGCTAGGGCTGGGGCTGGATAAGTGTCTGCCCCGTCCGAAACACATGTCGGATGTTTGGTAACATAGTCTCTATAATCGGATATACATGACCTGGTCACAATATCCCGATTGGTTGCGCAACACTCAAGAGCACTAGTACCATATCCTGCGTGACATCAACTCCAATATGACTGAAGTGACACTTCCGTCTCGACATCACACACCCATACACTACGACTCTCTGATAAACCCAGAAGCGTGTACCCAGAACCGGTTAAAGCCCTGTACCACCAAGACCAGAGTTTACCGATTATCGCAAGTATTAGCGATGCAAGTCTCAGGTTAAGACTATACACACACCTACCTCGATTCGGCCTCCCATAGACACATAGTCATAATACCAATGGGATTCCGAGGGGTCTATCCAGAGCGAAGCTGTTTCCCGTACCATCGGTGAAACACACCTCCTATTGCACTTGCATAAGTATCCAATACTTATATATATGAGAACTATGCCGTTGTGCCCTCACAACGCGCACAAGTGCAATACTAGCCTATTCCGCATTATCGATGTCCAGTCTCGATAATACTTCGGCTAGGGATATTTAATGATTAATCCTTCGGGGATTGATACTGTCTCATATCATCTCAATCCAGGAACTAATCATATGGACCTCTCTCTTCATTTATACATCTATGGTGATCTAATCACAAATGATGAGAGTGCAATTTTTCCTTGTCACATAGTTAATTTGTACAGCAACACCGTGATCTGTACAAATAGTGACGCTATGGGTCATATTATCCAACAATATGACGACATGTCCATCTTAGCATATGGTTACCCATTTTGTACGCTATGATTTGTATTACCTCTCTAGTTTGTCTAGTTCTGTGTATGCGCCTACAATATTATTTGTCGGCAATTTTGATTTTCCTTGACATTACACGCAATGTTACCATGATGTTTGTGTTTATATTTACATGAATGATTAATTCTTATGACGTTTGTGTGGTTTTGTTATGTGCTTGTTGTTGCAAAGGCCTACTTTTGAGCATGTGAATTTGGCAATAAGATTTGATTTCATGTATGTTAGATGTAAACTATACTTTTAACATGTGAATCTAGGATTGTGTTGCACTTGGAAATATATGTCATAGACTTGGTTGGATTATTGCATAAATCTTTTCATTACAAGTGACATGAGTAAGGGACATTCCGAAACAACGGTTTGATGTCTTCCCTTGCGAGGGTTGAGTGGGCCTTAAACTTTGTCCCGGTTCACACCGGGTGGCGACTCCATATTCTCCGGTTTAGTCCCCCGTGGCTATTTCTACTCCCGACTAGGCCGCGAGCCTAGGAACAGCATGCGTCGCCCAGGTAGCTGTGTTCCCACAGTCTGGCGACTCGACTGGGGATAGAGAATCGGCCCCGAAATAATGCCTGTAATAGTATTAGGTTTATGCTTTAATTAACCGTGTTTTTACAAATGTGTGAAATGGGGGTTGTGATCAAAGGAATTTTTGAGGCTAGGTAATGTTTGGTGTCTCCTTCACGCACAACCTTTCTAGAAGGAAAAGCTGTGAAGGCACCTAGATAGCCATCTACTCGTAGCCTATTGTGATGGACTAATTTGGAGGACTCGTTGTTTATTCCTGACACCAAGCGATAAGAGCCTAAGAGGCGTGGGTATTTAAGTGAGCCTCGCTCCACCTTCCCTCTGGGGAATCTACAACGGGAAATCCATTTGACAGTCTGTCACACACCATAGCTCATTGGCACGTACCTTAGTGTATAAAAAAGGGTGTGCTCACTTGGTTGCTCGAACCCTTGATTGGGGAGACCTAGTTGTGGGCCATCCTTCGCCGATGAGAGCCTTTGTCCATACTCCCATGAACCCATGCGTAGACCGGGTTGTATAGCCTATAACAAATATTTCCTTGTGCTTTAGGACCATTATCATTTGGATGAATTGGACTCTTTGTCAAAAATGCGAACTTGCTGGGCCATTTAAACTGGGGCAGGTTCGTATCTTATGACAATTAGGCCCAAAGCTTCTGAAATGATGGTGGGCCACACGGTAGAAGTTATTATTTTATGTTTATAATATCTTCCTTGTATGCTTATGTTTGGGAACATTGCTATTTGAATCCATCTGGATCTTTTGTCATGAGATATGAGCTTGTTGGGCCATTTAAACTGGGACAAGAACATACCTTATGACGATTGGGCCAAAAGGCTTCTAAATAACAATGGGCCATGTTATGATTGTGTTCGGAATATTATCATTTGGATTTAGTTGGGCTCTTTGCCATAAGACATGAACTCGTTGGGCCATTTAAACTGGGACGGGTTCAATCCTATGATAGTTAGCCTAAAAGCTTCTAAAATGATGATGGGCCGATTTGTGTGAAAATTTTAATGAGTTGATATATTCCTTGTATCATATGCATCTCATGCACCCCATGCATACATGCATCATTTAACCCTTGTGATTTAAAAGCCATCCAAGATTCCCGTTGGGTTAGGGAAAAGACAAGACAACCAGAATCAACAACATATGAGTAGTAGTTTTGGGGATGAGTCCCAGGGTCGAGGGCCACGTCGTCAGAGTGTTGGAATGAATCCCATGGTTGAGGCCCATGTCAGCAGTTTCAGAAATGAATCACAAAGGTGAGGCCCATATCAATATCAGTCTGGGGGCGAGGCCCATATCAATATCAGTCTGGGGGCGAGGCCCATGTCAGTATTAGTTGGGGGCGACCCCACATCAGTATCAGTTTGAGGATGAGTCCCAGGGCCGAGGCCTACATTAGTATCAGTCTGGGGGTGAGGCCCACGTCAATATCAGTTTTAGGGAATGAATCCCAGGGTTGAGGCCCACGTCAGTATCAGTTTGGGGCGAGGCCCACATCAGCTTGGGGCGAGGCCCACATCAGTTTCAGTTTGGGGTCGAGGCCCATATCAGTATCCGTTTGGGGTGAGGCCGATATCAGTATCAGCATGAGGTGAGGCCCACATTAGAGTCGGCATGGGGGCGAGGCCATATCAGTATCAGCTTGGGGGCGAGGCCCACAGCATCAACATCAAATTTGAGGATGAGCCCCAGGGCCGAGGCCCACATCAGTATCAGTTTGGGGATGAGTCCCAGGGCCGAGGCCTACATTAGTATCGGTCTAGGGGCGAGGCCCACGTCAATATCAGTTTTAGGGAATGAATCCCAGGGCTGAGGCCCACATCAGCAGAATTTGGAATGACTCCAGGAATGAATCCTAGGGCCGAGGCCCACATCGTCAGAATTTGGAATGAATCAGGGAATGAACCCCAGGGCCGAGGCCCGCGTCATCAGAATTTGGAATGAATCCCAGGACCGAGGCCCAAGTCTTCAGAATTTGGAATGAATCCCAGGGCCGAGGCCCACATCAGCATCAGTTTAGGGCGAGGCCCACATCAGCATCAGTATCAATCTTGCCGGGTATGGCATTCTGGGGGCGAGGCCCACATTACATCAGTATTAGTATTGTCGGGTATGGCATTCTGGGGGCGAGGCCCACATATGACATCAGTATCAGTCTTGCCGGGTATGACATTCTAGGGGAGAGGCCCGCATCACATCAGATCAGTCCTGCCGAGAATGGCATTCCGAGAATGAAGATATAGTCCGAGAATGGACAGCTTGAGAATGAGCACGCCGAGAATGGCACTCCAAGAATGGAAACACAGTTCAAGAATGAACAGGCCAAGAATGGCGATCTAAGAATGGAACAGAGTTCAAGAATGAACAAAGCCGGGAATGGCAATCCCAGAATAAAGCAGAGTTCAGGAATGAACAAGCCAGGAATGGCACTCAAAGAATGGAAACACAGTTCGGGAATGAACAAGCCGGGAATTACACTCCAAGAATGGAGCAAGGTTCGGAAATGGACCACATCATTATCAACACGGTTCGGAAATGGACCATCTCTCATCAGTAACGGTTCGGAAATGGACCATTATCACATCTCACCGAAAAGGGCACCCTGAAAATGGAGCACGGTTCGAAATGGACCATCATCTCATCTCGCTGAAAATGGCACTCTGAGAATGGAGCACGGTTCGGAAATGGACCAAGGAAGGCCTAACCCATCGGAATATATACATATACATGCATACATATCACGTACATGCAATGTTTGTTTTGTGTTCGCAGGTTTTTCGCGACAAAGACCATCTCATCAAATAACGGTTCAAAAATGAGCCACTTTCTCGCACAACACAGTTCGGAAATGGACCGCTACCACAACAGATGCCGAGAATGGCACCCCAAGAATGGAAACACAGTTCAAGAATGAACAAGCCGAGAATGGCAATCCAAGAATGGAGCAGAGTTCAAGAATGAACAAGTCGGAAATGACACTCCGAGAATGGAGATATAGTCCGAGAATGGACAGTTCAAGAATGAACAAGCCGAGAATGGCAATCCAAGAATGGAGCAGAGTTCAAGAATGAACAAGTCGGAAATGACACTCCGAGAATGGAGATATAGTCCGGGAATGGACAGTTCAAGAATGAACAAGCCGAGAATGGCAATCCAAGAATGGGACACAGTTCAAGAATGAACAGGCCGAGAATGGCACTCCAAGAATGGGAGAACGGTTCGGGAATGAACCACCTCACAGTCACGGTTCGGGAATGAACCACCTCACAGATATAGTCCGGGAATGGACCACCTTACAGTAACGGTTCGAGAATGGACCACCTTACAGTAACGGTTCGAGAATGGACCATCTTACAGTAACGGTTCGGGAATGGACCACCTCACAGCAACGGTTCGAGAATGGACCACCTTACAGTAACGGTTCGAGAATGGACCACCTTACAGTAACGGTTCGGGAATGGACCACCTCACAGCAACGGTTTGGGAATGGACCACATCACAGCATGGTTCGGGAATGAACCAGGTGTCGCAGCACCTCACCATCCAAATCAACTCAACTCAACACATGGTAAGTCAAGTGGCAGCTGGCGAGCCAGGTAAGTGAAAATGCATTGCATAACTTTGATAGGATTGTCACTGTTACACATTACACAAGTCCCATCAAAGTGGGGGCGACTGTAGGCACTGCATTTTTACAAATAAGTCCCTATGATGAGTCTCATTTTGGAGACACTACCTTTTAAGCCACGGAGGTCACGGAAAACGGACATCGGAAGGGGAATTCAGAATAAACAAGGTTAACTGTTTTCGTTCGTGCTGCGTTCGTGTGTACGTTCGAACGTCAAACGGATTGCGGGCGTTCGTGCCGCGTTCGAGGAGGCGTTCGAACGGTGTCGGTAATTCTGGTATTGCTGCTAGCCTCACATCAAGCCCAATTCGCCCAAACCTTGGCCCACACGCCCAAGCCCACTTAAAACACATATTTAACACATGGTGAAATCAAAACAAATCTAAAAATCACATACCAAACTAAAAAGATGTCATGCCTAATTAAAATCAATCCTAACCAATTAAAGCCAATCATATATTTGACTTCCTAATCTAATAAGACATCTACCAATTTAAAAATATCTTGTCCCCCCTCAATCTTGTATATACCATTCCTATCACTCCTAATTTGGGAACTAGATCTCTTCCTTGTGAGACAAGGTGGACCCTAGCTCTCTTCTATATAAACATGCACTAACCTAGCCACCTCCTCTCTGGACTCTCTCCACTCTCTCCAATACACGCCCAAGACATCAATACACTCTCCATATCACACGTAAACTAAAAAAAAACACAAACAACACACACAACAACCCTTCCCTCACCAAATTAACGAGAACAACACACAGCAGCCCCTAACCCTTGAAATCAGTCCCTGACAGCACCGAAACTACCCCTGAAATCAGTCCCAAACAGCAGCCCAATACCTCCCCAAACACACCAAAACCGTAGCCTAAAAACACCAAAAGAGCACCCAAAACAGTCCACCAGGAACATTAAAACAGTCCACCAAGAACATCAAAACAGTCCACAAACAATAAGCAAAAAATACAGAGGAAACAGCAGCAAAACATTAGCAACGGTAACGAATCGGAGTCAAAAGTAGCAGCAAAAGACGGAGAACGACGACTCAAAAAAGTAAGACAACGAACGAGAACAGTGAACCAGTGAACCGGAAGAGTTGCGGAGCATCTACCCTTCCGACGATCGTGTACCGTACATCCGAGAGGTGATTTAAAAGGTTAGACCTGAGGGCACTTTCTCATTAGTTTATATTCGTTTTTTTTATTATTGAATTCTATTCGCATGAGAGTCGTTTATGGATGCATGTTGTGGCTTGAATGAAATGGAAGAGTGTCATCTCTTGTGGTATATAGGATGGAAACCCAGACGTAAATTCCGTAGCCGAATCCGAATGGACGGTAGTGCGGTCTGTACTTGGGATACAACTCCACGTACCACTTGAGTAAACGGCACCTTCTCTTGTTTTTTGTTGCTTTGGTTTATTTATTTCTCGTCACTTGAATTCTGTATGTTGCTTAGTCCTGCATGATTTAATCGAGCGCATGGGCATAGTAAGTGGAATGAAAGATCCCCTATGGGGAGGGGTTAAAGCCATTTACCACGATGCTTTGCCGCGCCGGTTGAAGTGTGTCCGGTTGAATGCAAGATACGTTCAATCGGGCATACTTAGTTTGATATGATTGTCTTTATGTTTGTATGCATGGTTCAATCAAGCGCATGGGCTTAGTAAGTGGAATGAAAGATCCCCTATGGGGAGGGGTTAAAACCCTTTACCATGATGTTTTGCCGCGCCGGTTGATGTGTGTCCGGTTGAAAGCAAGATACGTTCAATCAGGCATACTTAGTTTGACATGATTGTCTTTATGTTTGTATGCATGATGCGATCAGGCGCATGGGCTTAGTAAGTGCGATGAGAGGTCCTCTAATTGAAGAGGTTAAAACCCTTTACAATGATGCTTCGCCGCGCCTCGCATTGTACTATTTGTCATTTATGTATTACGTCCCATTTCATGCATCAGGTCTGTTCCCGTTCGAACGCGTTTACGAACGCAACTCGAACGCGCATGTATTTTGCCTTGTCATGCATCAGGTCTTATTTCTGTTTGAACGCGTTCACGAACGCCATACGAACGTGAGCATTCTGTTTCATTTCCGTTCGAACGCGTTCACAAACGCCACACGAACGTGAGTATTCTGTTTCATTTCCGTTCGAACGCGTTCACAAACGCCATACGAAAGTGAGCATTCTGTTTCATTTCCGTTCGAACGCGTTTACGAACGCTACTCGAACGAGAACCTTCTGTTTACCGTTCGAACGCGTATACGAACGCTTCACGAACGCACACGGTAAACAGATCTTCTTGCATCACATTACGACATGTCCATCTTAGCATATGGTTACCCCTTTGTACGCTATGCATTTGTATTACCTCTCTAGTTGTCAATTTCTGTTATGCGCCTACAATATTATTTGTCATCATTTTGATTTCCTTTACATTACACGCAAATATTACCATGACTGTTTGTGTTTATATTTACATGAATGATTGAATTCTTATGACGTTATATGCTTGTTGTTACAAAGGCCTACTTTTGAGCATGTGAATTTGGCAATAAGATTTGATTTCATGTATGTTAGATGTAAACTATACTTTTAAGCATGTGAATCTAGGATTGTGTTGCACTTGGAAATATATGTCATAGACTTGGTTGGATTATTGCATAAATCTTTTCATTACAAGTGACATGAGTAAGGGACCATTCCGAACCCAACGGTTTGAGGTCTTCCCTTGCGAGGGGTGAGTGCGGCCTTAAATCTTTGTCCCGGTTCACACCGGGTGGCGACTCCATTATTCTCCGGTTTAGTCCCCCGTGGCTATTCCGTACTCCCGACTAGGCCGCGAGCCTAGGAACAGCATGCGTCGCCCAGGTAGCTGTGTTCCCACACTACCCAATTACATAATACTTCTAAAGAAACCTCATTTACATTGAGGGGAATTGGTGAGAAGAGAAATACAATGAGAAAAGAGGTAATAGGCTGGACACGCAGGTCCAATTTAATAAATTCTAAATTTATTACAATAATTTCCAAAATTGCCCTCACCCTTCTAATATCCATCCGATATACATTATTCATACATACATCGAAGTATTCACACAAAGCATGTTATTCAATCGATATAATCCAATAAATTAATCTTTGATTTAATGACCATCAAATGTTCAAACAATGATTTGATTTGCGCGAGTTTAATAATAAATACTCAAAGTAAGTATTCTTGAATTATATCGAACTATAATTTTAAATCCAATTTAAATTGTATCCAATATTAATTTATATTTAATTCCAAATTAAATAATTACACTTATTTATGTGCCTTAAGGACTTGAATTCCAAATCCAATCTTAATAGGTCTCAAATGCCCAATTAGTATCCAATACTATTCAATTAAAGTCCAATGGGCTTTTAATTATTACTTTAGGCTTGGGCTTTTGGTTAAAATGGATCTAACCCATAATGCCTAGGCCCAATTAGGAATCACCATATGCCAAAATCAATTTAAGCCCATTAGGCCCAATTAAATTATTAAAGACCCAATTGTCATATTTTGGACTTTATGGAGATGGTTTATGCCCAAATATAATCCAAGACTAAAATTTGGCTCAACCAAGCCCATTAGCCCAAATACAACAAATTAAATTAATATATCATTCCAAATTACATATTAATTCAATTAAAGTGCAATTAATAGAATTAATTAATTAATCTAGTATTTCCAAAACACTAATTAATCTAATTAATCATGCTTAACATCTAATTCATGTCCAACACAAATTAAAGCACAATCAATGTTTCCAACATGCTTCACACTCACGGCAATACATGAAATTAACATCCAATTTTGATTTCAATCTAATTAATTCAACAATTAACATTCAATTTAATGTGAATCAACATATCCAATTGTCTAATTCAAAAATTAACCATGAGCTTTCCTAGGGTAGTAATCGGCCAAGCATGGATTTTGGGGATTTTTGATCTAATCAAATTATCAAAAATCAATGATGCACAAATCCAATTAAACATCATACAAGCTCAACCAAACCGTCAATTTAAGAAAATACATACTCCAAGCATAAAATCTCAAATTAAAGTTTACAAACCCCAGAATCAAATCAAGCTTAGATCTCGCTTTGATACCATTGTAAGTGTCCTAGACATGCCACGAGATCTCTAAGCGTGATTCGTGTGTGAATAAAATCAAAAATTAAGTTGCGGAGGACTTACATTGATCGGTTGAGTTCAAAACTATTATGGATGTTGAAGCTTCCAAGCTCAAGGGTGAGTATCCCTATCACCTTCATTTGACTCTCATATGTGCTAGTAAGAACAAAATGGAACAAATTTTGCGCCCAAGAGAGAGGAAGCAATCGGCCAATTGCTTTTGTTCATTCGGCCAAAATCCAAAGAGAAGCAGGCAGTGGCCACTTTGAGCGCCAAAACAGTGGCCATTTACTTTCATTTAGAAAGTAGCCAATTTGGCTTTTCTTCATGAATCAGAGGCCACACGGCCTGATCAAAAGGAAAAGAAGAAGTCTGACTTTTCTTTTTGGCTGTTTTTAATGAGAAGCCAATTGCATTCTTCCAAGCAGAGAGTAATCGCTCTCCCCTTTTTTTTTCCTTTTTCGGCCATTTATTAAGAGAAGACCGAAATAGCCACTTGCATTTAATTTCTAAAAGTAAAGCAAATCTTGCTTTCCGCCAGGAGAGAGAGAAAAATAAATAATTTCCAAAATTCATTAATTATATTTTTCTTCTCAAAAGGCAAAGAGTGTTTTATAAGTTTCAACCAAAACCCATCATACATATCTATCACCAAATGTGACTAATGATGTAAGTGAACTGGCCCCACTTTAAATTCAAAATTCAAGTGGGCTTGCTCAACACACTTTTGGGCTCAGGTTCGTTTAATCCGATTAAACGAATTTTCCGTCGCGACTTAATTAAATCCGATTTAATTAAATAATAATGCCTCACAAAATTATTACGAAAATCGCTTACGAATTAATTCCAAATTAATTCGTTCGCTAGAATTAAAATCCAATTTAATTCCGCGTTGAAATCCAATTTCATTTAATATATCTAATATATTATTTTAGCTCAATTAAATTAATTAAATAGTAAGATCTAATTTAACTATTAATTTTATTTTACCGATTAATTCCAAATTAATTGCGTTCTCTCCTTTCGAAGAATTTAATTCCAGATAAATTCTCGACGTAATTAATCCCAGATTAATTCTTTCTCTGATAATTAATCCCATATTAATTCTTGCCATAATTAATCTCCGATTAATTTTCTCTCTCTTAATTAATCCCAGATTAATATTGCTCGAGTCAAATATCATCGGTGAATCTTTGGGATGCGACCCAAGAGATCCCTGAATATGTTGGCAGTAAATACGGTTATCAGACTATCCGAATACGTGCGTACCAGATACCACGTTCTTATCGATTTACAAGACATGGTTGGCTTCTAGAAAAGCACCGTGCCTACCAAATTCTCCAGAAATATTCTTCTATGGAATATATGATCTTTGTTAGGGGTAATATACGTAATATTGCGTATTACGATCCAGTATCATTTGTCACATGATAGGCCTGGGGCTGCAGTTGTGTCTGCCCCGTACGAAGCATATATCGGATCATTAGCAACTAGTCTCTCTATGATCGGAAAGTCATGACCTAGTCATACTTCCCCGATGGCTATAGCACTTAGAGTACCAGTTCTGTATCCCTACATGATCACCATCTCCATATGACTGAAGTGATACTTTCTTCTTGACATCACACCCAATACACTACGATTCTCAGTATACCTAGAAGAGGCGTACACAGAACCTGTTAAAGCCCTGGACAACCAAAACCAAAGTATACTGATTGTCGCAAGTATTAGCGATGCAAGTCTCAGGTTAAGACCAAATACACCTACCCTGATTCAGATTCCCATAGACACATAGTCATACTACCAATGGGATTCTGAGGGGTCTATCCACAGCGAAGCTGTTTCCGTACCATCGGTAAACCGAACCTCTTATTACACTTGCATTAGTATCCAATTCCCAAATTTTTGAGAACTATGTTGTTACGCTTCTATAACACGCACAAGTGTAATACTAGCCTATTTCGCATTATCGATGTCCAGTCTCGATAATACTACGACTAGGGATATTTAATTATTAAAACTTTGTGGATTAATATTGTCTCATATCTTATTAATCCGGAACTAATCAAAAGGACTTTTATCATTTATATATCCAGGTAATCCAATTACAAATGATAAAAGAGCAATTTCCTTTGTCACATAGTTAATTTGTACAACAACACCATGTTCTGTACAAATAGTGATGCTATGAGTCATAATTACCCAACACATATATCAATTTCTCCCTATGTGAATTTGTAGAAATTCCATGAAGGCATCTATCTCCTTCGCAACATGGTCTGTGGCTCCTGACTCTACAGTCCATAAAGGATTAGATTTAGTTAGAAAAATCAAAGTTAATACAAATATTTCACTTAAATATGTACTAAAGGTATTTACCTTCTTAGGCTCGGTGCAGTCATAAGAAAAATGACATTTCTTACCACAATTATAACACTTAACATTTTCCATGTTCTTCTTCTTGGGAGGATGTTTTCCTTTTTCCTTGTTGATTAGAAATCTATTTCTTTCCAGACTTGGAAGAATCTTGTTATTTTTAAAATTGGGACCCGCCACCATGAAACTTTATTTTGCTTCTCAAACCCCTCAGGTTTGCTTGTTGTAGTCATATACACGTCAGTATTTGACTTAGCGGCCACAAGGCGGTCACTTTCTAATTCTATATGGTGTTTAGCATCATTAAAAGTTTTGATGTTCTTATTGTAGGTACAATGCATCTTCATATGCTCCCAACTATTTGGAAGAGAGTGAATGACTGCTTACACTTGTTGTTTGTCTATAAGATCATGCCCAACATTTGCCAGTTCAGTAATCATATTTGACATTGCCTCAAGTGTTTTTTCATAGCGAACTCATTACGTTTCTTGTATGTGTCAAACTTGATCGTGAGTGATCTAAGTTTATTTATTGATGTACTACCAAACTTCTCCCCCAATATAGACCAAATGTCCATGGCTAGGTCAAACTTACTGAATTCTTTCATGATGTCATTATTTATACGGCTTAGCAACGTAATGCGAGCAATGAAGTTCTTCTTATTTTAGGTTTTATAAGCCTTACTGTCTCGCATGTGTTAGGTCATGGTGTTCTTTTCAGGTTCATCCATACTCATTTTTAGGACCTCAAGAACCTCATGTTCCTCTAGTACATACTTGATTTTCATACTCCAAAATTCAAAATTATCGCCATTTAGTTTCTCACCCTTGTTGAGTTCGGCGATAATGTTCTTTGATGCGGAAACCATTTCAAATCACAAATATTTCTAAAGATATTCATGCACAATTATTAATTTGTTGACTTTAAATGTAATCACTTTAGCATAAAATATATTTTGTTCAATAAAATTTCACAATAAATTTAGAGTCGAAATGTCACTATGTGACTAATCATCATCCAAAGATCCAATGCGAGAAAATGTTATCAACATAATTAATCATGTAAAGTCATGTTTCAAAAAAATTACATAAATATTTTAGAACTTGTTCATCATCAGACAATCAATGCATATCTTACTACGTAATTTAATTACTAAAATTAAATTTAAAATAGAACACATATTTATACAGAGATAAAAGTAACGTCTATATGTAATGAAAAAAATACAAGCATCAACAATAATATAGTAAATAAAATTAATATCTGACACTAGTAACTTTTTTAATGCTAATACCTAGCAATTCACAGTCTTCGAGAACGAATCCTTAAACTCCATAGGAAATTCATATTGGACATTGGAAACCATCGAAATCCTATGATAAATCTAGGAGGACTTCAAAGGAATTTTTGTATTCTTCACTTTTTGTCTAATGTAATCAATTGCCAAACTCTCTATAGCAACATTATATTGAACATTTAGTTCTTATGTTTGTGTTACTGACTCCCAAATTTTAGTAAGACGTATTTTCCATATCTTAGGGAGAGTGTTACGTAGCATTTTGAGTCTATTAGGTTGCCCTATCCAATTTCCCTCCCATATTAACTCTTGTAACATATTATTGACTTTGATTACATGAGAAGTCATATCATCGCTTTCACTCATGCGATAACTATCTAATTCAAACAACATGTCAATTATTCTTTGTCTCTATTCAAATGTCATAGCCATTATTGGAGTTTATCGACGTATCGGCATGATTTTCCTATAACAAACCCAAGGAAAAATCAGTGTAATGAAAACACAAAGTTACACTGATAATAATAAATATCACAAAGATATTCATTAATGTACCTAAACACAAATTTTATGTGTTAAACTTAATTTATTATTCCAGATTACAATAGCGAGGACACTATGCAAAAAGGGATTAGACAATCAATTATGACGAATCAGAATTACAGGAGAAAACTGATGCCGATATATTTCTACACGCACCGACACGCGCCACCACTCACACCACACATGCCTCCATGCGCCCTCACGCATTGGCACGTGCTCTTACACGTCGGCTACACATGTTACACATTCTCACGCACTGTACATGTATGACATGTCGGTCGTATAAATTGGAAAGTTGATTTTTCCATATAGACGACATGTCGTCTGTTTGTTGCGTACATGTACGATATGTCGGTGGTATAAATTGGAAAGTCAATTTTTCCTTATGCAACTAACATGTCGTCTGGTTAATTGTTGAATGTACGACATGTCGTATGTAATTTCCACCAGTGCGGATGACATGTCGTCCAAATCTCTAAATCATTGATGACATGTCATTTTTTATCTTTTGAGAGTGTTTTTAAGGGAAATTTTAGACTCAACTAGCCAATTTCTAGAGTCCATATCTTACTCATTTTTAATCCAAAAGTAAATGATATACCAAAATGAATATCTAATGTTCTAGTTTGGAAATATACTTAGAACATACCATTATCATTTTTGAATAGAAAGATATCAGGACTTGAAGTAAGCCAAAAAATATGCTTATTATATAAAAATTGACATTTAATTTCAAATTTTTCAGATTTTAATCATGCATTTTAGACTTGAATCACAAGTTTATGACTCTGATACCAATTTTATAAAACATAATCTCTAAATAACAAGGAATAAATCCAAATTAATCCCGCACATGATCAGCAAATATTTCAAAGCCTGACATAGTGATACTGTAGACATTGTATTTCTATGCATAGCTTGATGATAAATCCTTTTTGAGAACACACTTGAAAATTTTGGGAAAGTTGTAAGGTTTAATATTGGAATGGAAAGAAACCCCGAAAAGATCTATGAGAACATCGAAAACCCTGGCCGGACATCACATTTGGTCTCCGTACTAGTGCACGATCCCGGATCAAGGTCGCCATACATTTATAGAATGGATCGTAAATATAGATAAACCATAAACAAAGTACCCGCTTTATTGCTCTCTATGGACTATTTTAGATTACTAACTTCAGACTTAAATCCTCTTGTGTATGATACTTGTTGACGGCTGATTTTGGTCTCAGAGGGCAATAAGGTTTTTTACTCCCCAGACAATCCTCCTCCAACTGTGAATTTGTTTTGTTTATGGGAAACCAAAAGTAAATTTGGCAAAAAACAGATAAATACACCAATCAACAAAGAGATTTAACGTGGTTTGGCGGATTAGATCCAACCTACGTCCACGGGCACAGAACGGACGATGCTTTATTACCAAAATACACTTTTCAGATATGTTTTTGTGTTTACAAGTCTAATCCTCATTTTTCTTTCACGTATGATTTCCCCCCTTATTTATACTAGTAAAGAATCAGTTTCCTTTTCCCATAAGGATTCCTAGTCGAAACTACCTTCACTTCATTTTTCCTATTATGATACTGACTTATCAGTTTATCCCATGAAAGTAGGATAACTTATCTTCTTATCCGTAAGAATATGATGTCTTATCTTCTGGAGCATATCCCACCATATTTCCGGTCTTCATGAGGTCGGTCATGATGGCCTTTTGAACTGAGAATGCTGCTGTCGATATGATAATGCCCGGTCATTCGATCTTATGTGGTCGAGTTACAGATCATAAGTGCTCGGCCCCTAACTCATGTGGTCAGGTCGGTATTAATGATCTCGATCAACAAGGGAGTTTACCCTTTTTACCCCTGCCGTATTGCTTAAATATCATATGACCTGAAAATACCACCAACATCTGTCCCCTAGTTCTCAGTTCCAACAAGTGTACGAGTTGGTGCCGGGAACTATATAAAAGAGTGGTACGGCTGATGAACTGGTGGTCGATCTTCAAAGGAGAAAATTCGTCGGCCTATACTTATCTCATCCTCGGTCTGACTCAGGATTTCAGCCCATCTTTATTTCTACCGAAACGAAATTCCTTTATTGCCCTTTTGTAAACCGTCCATCGAGATGCGCAACCGTCACATCCTCTTAAATTCCCATCAGATCTCTTTTAGGGTTTAACGGGAGTCTGCCATTTGTCAACCATCCATCGTTCTCCCGCCAAAAACAAAACAATCCGACCGCCATTGCCAACTTAAAAGACGCCCAATCTCAACCATCCATCCAATTCTGAAAGATCATTTAAAAAAATGACAGGTGGTGTATATCTGATGCTTTCGTTCAATCCAACGGCCACAAGTGCACCGAACAGACTATAACAAAACGGAGTAAACACTGTTGTCTTCTTTCACGAACTCTTCGAATTTCCCCAACCGCGAGAACTCCTCTTTCCAATCTGTGCTAAGTGAAATCAAAGAACGACCAGACCGCACCGAGCAATCTGTAACCCTTCTAAAAGAAACAAGTAAGTCTTCTGAACGACCTTCCTGCTTTGCTTTTCATGAGTTGCGAATCCTGCTCTTTTTTTTTGTGTTTTGGCTTTGTGTTGCTAGGGAGAGATTTATGGCTTGATCGATGTTGTTAGGTCATTTAGAAGCCACAAGTTTAGTTTTCCCGGAATCCCAGGGTAACTGTGAAATCCCTGGCCGTTCTAGAAATTAGCTATAGACTGACTCCCCCCTTTTTTATTTCTCGGATGTCAGGGATGTCTGACAACAGGTCTTCCTCTGCAAACCCAGCTAGACCTCCGACCCCCCTGTTAAAGAGCTCTCCTCGAGCTCGGGGGCACCAAGCATAGAGGACCTCGACACTACCCCCACCCCTTCTGAAAATGAACAAGATACTTACCATCAGAGAATACCTCGGAAGGACCCAGAGCCCGGTGATTTCGACTGCTCGGCTTTGGACATGGACCGTCCTTCCAAGATAACTGAAGACGACCTAGCACTGCTCCGGCAGCGATATGACATTCCGATAGATATCGCTCTTGAAGTCCCTGGGCCAATGGATCGTGCTAGTCAATCTGTTGAGGGTTCGATGGCTCTTCTCCTGGCTTTCTTTGAGTGTGGAATCCGGCTGCCAATTTAACGTTATTTCGCCTGGATGCTGGCCGAGATGGTGATCACTCCTTTCCAATTAAGCCTGAATAGCTGGAGGAATTTGGCGGGGATATATGTGATTTGGAGTCGGGCGGGGCTCGGTGAACCATGCCTCGAAGAAACGAAGTGGTTGTATCGACTGAAGGCCAACCCAAGAACGCACCATGGTTGGTACTACCTTCCTGCCTATGCTGACTCGTCAAACATTGTCGGCAAACTCCCCGACTCCAACAAAAACTTCAAAGATTTATGGTTCTGGGCCACAGGAGATTGGGGACGGGTCCTAAGATCCTATGAAGAAGAGATTTCAGTCCCGGATATCTTCAGAGCGGGAGGTTAGGAATCTAACCCTTAGTGTTCATGCTCTTGATTTTATGATAGGTTTCTGACTTCTCTGACTCTTCCCAGCTTGTTGGAGGTACGTTCCCAAAGTCTCTCATCAGGCACCCGCTAAGCTCGGCGGTACGCCGACCATTGGAAGAAGTTAGTTAATGACGAGGCCTTTGTTGAGTCGGGCCTCATTCGGATCGTTCCTCCGAAGGTCCCGGGGCGGATAGGTAGGCTTCACTAACCCTTTAACCAATCCCATTGTGTGCTTAGCATGATGATGATTTTAATTTGCTCAGATTCTGGACTGACCACTCTTTTTGCCTTGTTTTTTTTTTTTTTCAGGTACGTCAAGAAGGCCAAAATACCTTGATCAACTGGCTGGCGCAACAAAGAAAATCGGCCAGGTTGGGGCCGGGCCCTCTCGGAAACGGCCAGCGATTGCTGAGGCCAGAAAAGTGACGTAAGAGGCAGCCCCGTCATCTACCCAAATCTTATCTCCCCCTACCAGGGTATCGCCAACAGTCTCCGCCCGACCTGCCAGCCCATCAAAACCTACTAGAAAAAATAGGCGTCTATTCGGGGCAGAGGACGCCGAGCTTACTCGGGAGGTGGATGAGGAACGGGTCCTGAGAAAGAGGCAGCCCGTTCGGAAAGAGAAGAAAGTGTCTGAGGGTTCCTCCAAAAAATAAAAAAGGCACCGTGATTCTTGGTGTAGAAGACCTCGGTCAGGACATCAGGGAGGCCACTTCTCATTTGGTGCCGGCAATCAACGAACTGGCTGAGGCGGTCCCTCCTGAAAAGATTCTGAGATATGAAGACCTCTCTCCCGGGGATGTGGTTACATTGTTGTGCTCCCATATGGCCAAGGTAGCCACTCTTCCCATATTCCCGCTGTGAGTTCATAACTTAGTTTGATTTCTGATTTTCTGTTTCTTCTCGGCAGACAACCTACCTGGTGGCCAAGAACAAGGATCTCCTCCTGAGCCTTTTATCCGAGGGTGGCCAAGCCCAGAGGCTCCACAACCGACTTACTGAAATGGAGGCCGAGCTGGCCCGTAAAGAAGAAAACATAAAAAATCTGGAGTTGGCTGCCGTTGAGGCCCATACCACAAATAAAGCTCTTAGGGCCGCCGCCTCTATAGAGAAGAAAAATGCTGATGCTGCCAAGAATGACTTGGAGGCTACCCAGGCCGACAACAGGATCCTATAGGTGGAAGTGCGCAGCGTTGAGTCCAAGCTGAGGGCCAAAGATGAAGAGCTGGTACGGGCCCGGGACGAGCTTAAGAGGAATGAAGCTGGGCTGGAGGTTGAGAGAGACGCAATCCGTCTTGAGGGGGTCGGGGATTGCTCTGAGATTATTCTGATGGTGTTGCCCGACCTGGATATGGGGCCTACCCATGCGGCCATCCGCTTTTGCAAAGGGGACATCTCAGAAGAGGAGTTTAAAAAAATGGCTACCATCTTCTCCCGAAAGGTGATGGATCCCGATCCCATTTCGATCACCCCGGCTCCTGAAGAGGATCGACCTGAGGTTCCTACTCTTGAAGAGAATCGACCTGAGGCTTCTACTCCTGACACTGAAGCCATAATTGTCGGGACCTCTCAGGCCGTCAATGTGGAAGCCACCGTCATTCCTCCCGAGGTTAAGCCAATCCATCTACTACCCGAGCCTATCGAGGAAGAACCAACTGCCCCTGCGCGGGCTGATTTGTAAGGGGTAACCCGAACGGGGCCTCGTGTAATTCTGAATAAACTTTATTCCCCTGTCCGAGAAGACAGACTCGGTAGGACATAACCTGACCCCAAGCTGAGAGAAACACCTGGCTCTGGGGGAATGTTACGTCCCCAGACTAAAAAGCTGACTCGGTGGGACATAACCCGACCCGAGCTGAGAGAAACCATAATGGCCTCGGCGTAACGAATCCAACCCCTAGCCAAATAACCGAGTGGCCCCGGTGGAACAAATCCAGCCCCGATCCGATTAACCAATAGGCCTCAGCGGAACGAATCCAGCCCCGAGCCGACTAATCCTTGGGACTTATTCAGAAGGGAAGTGAATCAACCTTTGAAGCCCTATCGGATTTGGCATGGGCGTCCTCTTGCCATACCAGAGAAAAACAAAAACAAAACTTTTAGAAAATAAAATCAAAAAACAGGGGTGACTTAACACTTATCCCAAAGCAACAGCACAGATGCCTCAAAACAGCGTCACATCCGAGGTCTCCAAAACACAATTATGAATCTTTCAATTCAGAGTCCCGGCGAACCAGGATTTGGATCAAAGAGCGTTTAGGATGGTAATGGCACATTCCTCTATACGTCAGGTCACTATGGAGCCTGCGTTTCGTTTGAGGGCTCCTCCTTACGACGCTAGAGCAAGTATACGCCACGAGGGTGTAATCCTTCCTCGTGCTATGCTTCTCACGGATCCGAATGACCAAATAGGTAGGGATCAAAGAGTTTCCGAAACATTAAGGGCATGTTCCTCCTTATGCTCGATAACACTAGAGCAAGCAAACGCCACGAGGGCATAATCCCTCATCGAGCTATGTTTCTCACGGATCTGAATAACCAAATAGGTAGGGATCAAAGAGTGTCTGAAATATTAAGGGCATGCTCCTCCTTATGCTCGGTAACACTATAGCAAGCAAACGCCACGAGGGCATAATCCCTCCTCATGCTATGCTTCTCACGGATCCGAATGACCAAATAGGTAGGGATCAAATAGTGTCTGAAATATTAAGGGCATACTCCTCCTTATGCTCGGAAACACTGGAGCAAGCAAACGCCACGAGGGCATAATCCATCCTCGTGCTATGCTTCTCACGGATCCGAATGACCAAATATGTAGGGATCAAAGAGTGTCCGAAACATTAAGGGCATGTTCCTCCTTATGCTCGGTAACATTGGAGCAAGCAAACGCCACGAGGGCATAATCCATCCTCGTGCTATGTTTCTCACGGATCCGAATGACCAAATAGGTAGGGATCAAAGAGTGTCCGAAACATTAAGGGCATGCTCCTCCTTATGCTTGGTAACACTGGAGCAAGCAAACGCCACGAGGGCATAATCCATCCTCGTGCTATGCTTCTCACAGATCCGAATGACCAAATAGGTAGGAATCAAAGAGTGTCCGAAACATTAAGGGCATGCTCCTCTTTATGCTCGGTAACACTGGAGCAAGCAAACGCCACGAGGGCATAATCCCTCATCGTTTTATGCTTCTCACGGATCGGAATGACCAAATAGGTAGGGATCAAAGAGTGTCCGAAACATTAAGGGCATGCTCCTCCTTATGCTTGGTAACACTGGAGCAAACAAACGCCACGAGGGCATAATCCCTCCTCGTGCTATGCTTCTCCCAGATCCGAATGACCAAATTGGTTGGGATCAAAGAGTGTCTGAAACATTAAGGGCATTATCCTCCTTATGCTCGGTAACACTGGAGCAAGCAAACGCCACGAGGGCATAATCTCTCCTCGTCTTCAGGATGCATCTTGACCTGATTATATCCCGAGAAGGCATCCATGAAGCTTAGCAATCCCTGGTAGGTCGTTGAATCTACCAACTGATCTACGTTTGGTAGTGGGAAGCTGTCTTTCGGGCACGCTTTGTTGAGGTCGGTGAAATCCACACACATCATCCACTTTCCATTGGATTTCTTTACTAATACCACATTTGATACCCACTCCGGGTATTTCACTTCTCTGATGAAACCAGCTTTCAACAGTTTTTCTACCTCGGCAGCCATTGCCCTGCACCGTTCCTAGTTAAAGGTTCTTCTTTTTTGCTTGACCGGTTTGTGTGATGGGCTTACTGCCAAATGATGATCGATGAATTTCGGATCAATCCTGGGCATGTCGTCGTGCCCCCATGCAAAGATGTCTGGGTACTCTTTCAGACACTTCAACAAATCCTGCTTCAAGACCTCGTCTAAGTCTCCCCATATTTTAACATTCTTTCCAGGTCCGAAAAGTTCCATCACCTCTAATTCTTCGACTGCCCTTAACCGAGCAGCTTTCTTTGGCCGAGGACCCGGATCTTTACTTACTTCTTCCTCGTCTTCGTTCCCTTGTCTTTTTCGGGCAACTGCTTCAATGCAAAGGGTTTCCCTTGAGAGGGTGGCGAAACAGCTCCGAGCCACCTTCTAGCTTCCGCACACAATTCCAATCCCTTCCCGGGTTGGGAATTTCAACTTTAAGTAATAGCAAGACATTGCAGCTTTTGTCTTCATCATGAAAGGCCGACCAACAATGACTTGGTAACTGCTCATGCAATCCACCACCGTGAAATTTATCATAATCTTCGGAGTCCGGGGACGGGTTTCGATCGTCATTGCCAATTGTGTCCTTCCTAATGGGATGACCGTTGAGCCCCCGAAGCCGTATAGGGGAGTCTCATCGTCGGTTAGAGTCGCATACTCCACACCAAGGCCGTCCAAAGCCTCATTGGAGATTATATCCACCGCACTCCCGGGATCCACTAGGATTATGTCTACCTCAGAACTGCCGATTTTCGCCTTGATTATTAATGCGTCATCGTGGGGGAAACTCACCCTTAGAGCATCCTCATCCACGAACATTATTGGCACTGACCGACCACATTGTATTTCTGAGGCCCGTTCTGTTTCTAACACTTCCGACCCCTGAGCCCGACTATAGTTTTTTCTTGACCGGTTAGAGTCCCCGGCCAGTGTCTTCCCCCATGCGATGATATTCACCTGTCGGCAGTGTGCTCTCTGCCTGGCCGTCATAACTTCATGGTCAATACAATTATTTAAGTACCCATTCCGCGCCAGGTCTTCCATTTGCTCCTGCAAGTCTTTGCATCCATTCGTCGTATGTCCCCTCAAATTATGATGCAGACAATAGGATTTATTATTCCTCCTGTCAGGCGGGAATCTCCTGAGGTCAGGTTCTATCAAGAGACCTTTTCCCTGGATTTCCATGATGATTTGCCCTAGTGGTTTATTCAGAGGAATGTATGCCTCTTCCCCGGCCACATGGTTCACCTGGGTCGAGATTCTTTTTTCCTGGTCATCCTGAGGTACCGGCTTGAATTCCCTTCGCCTCTATGGTGGTTTTTTGAACTCTCTGTCTGGCCTGCGAGGAGCTTCTACCCTCATCGTCCTCTCTCTGATAGCTGTCCCCCTCCGGGTAATTTTTTCCTCATCTTCCAACAAAACAAACTTCTGGGCTGTTTCCAGAGCGGTGGCATAATCCGGTGTACCCTGGATCCTCAGTTGAGTCCATAGCTTTCCGATTTTTAAGGCTCCCTTCAAACTCTCCAAGGCCTCGAGCGATTCATATCCTCTGACCTCGAGCACCATGCTATGGTACCGCCCAATGAAAGCCTTCAGGGGTTCATCGTCCCTCTGTTTCATGAGCCTCAATTCCCCAATCGTATTCTTTGGGACGCATGCCCCCTTGAAGTGCCGAACAAATGACTTCATGAGTTGCGCGAAGCTTCCGATGCTCCCTGGGGCTAGACTTCTGAACCATAAAATGGCAGATCCCCCCAAGGTTAATGGGAATACTTTGCAAACGGCATCTCATACTACTCATTGGACCTCCATCAACAGGACAAAACTCTCAATATGGGATTTTGGATCAGTGTGGCCTTTGTAGGGCGTCATGGACGGCATGTTGAATCGTCTTGGGAACTTTACCGACCTTATTTCTTCTGTGAGGGGAGATTCAACCTCGCCGTCCCGAGCATCTCCCGTATCTGTTTTGAGGTTTGCTCCCCACTTGGCCATTTCTTTTCTTAACCAAGATTTTATACTGCCATCTGTGTTACCGTGCCGCCTTCTGCGACCTTATTTGCGTCTGTCACTTCAGGTGTGGCGTTCCTCATGGCTTGAGATTTCCCGTCCAGTTTCAACATCCTTCCTATCTTCCCTTCTGGTGTTGCGGGGGCCATCATAGGAAGAATCTGGTGACTGTCCCCCCTCTTCTTCTTCCCACGTATCCTCCGTTTGTAAATCTTTTTCTACCACTACGGACCTCATCCCGTAGGGACCCTTCCTCATCGGTTCATCGTCATCACTCACATCTGCGACCCTTTTTCCTTCCGCTATTTCGCCTCTCCTCCGACTGGCTCCGGCTTTAAGCTTCTCATTATTCGTTTCTTCCATCCTCTCCAGTCTGTTCATCATGGACTTCAACAGGTTTTGATTTTCTTCCCTATCTTTCCTCATATTTTCCTCTATTTTCTCCATCCATTCTACTGTTGAACTCCCCGACAACTAGCGATTTCCACCTTCTGCCATCGTCTTACCACGCGAGCTGCTTTTCGTTGAATCCCCACAGACGGCGCCAACTGTTGACGGCTGATTTTGGTCTCAGGGGGCAATAAGGGTTTTTTACTCCCGAGACCAATCCTCCTCCAACTGTGAATTTGTTTTGTTTATGGGAAACCAAAAGCAAATTTGGCAAAAGACAGATAAATACACCAATCAACAAAGAGATTTAACGTGATTCGGCGGATTAGATCCAACCTACGTCCACGGGCACAGAACGGACGATGCTTTATTACCAAAATACGCTTTTCAGATCTGTTTTTGTGTTTACAAGTCTAATCCTCATTTTCCTTTCATGTATGCTTTCCTCCCTTTATTTATACTAGTAAAGAATCAGTTTCCTTTTCCCATAAGGATTCCTAGTCGAAACTACCTTCACTTCCTTTTCCTATTAGGTTACTGACTTATCAGTTTATCCCATGAAAGTAGGATAACTTATCTTCTTATCCGTAAGAATAAGATGTCTTATCTTCTGGAGCATATCCCGCCATATTCCCGGTCTTCATAAGGTCGATCATGATGGTCTTTTGAACTGAGAATGATGCTGTGGATCTGATAATGCTCGGTCATCCGATCTTATGTGGTCGGGTTACAGATCATAAGTGCTCGGCCCCTAACTCATGTGGTCGGGTCGGTATTAATGATCTCGATCAACAAGGGAGTTTACCATTTTTACCCCTACCGTATTGCTTAAATATCATAGGACCTGAAAATACCACCAACAATACTCATACACTATATCTGAAGACACATAAGTAATCAAAGATAAACATGATAATTTATAATATGCGATTTAAATCAAAACAAATTGATAAACGAACAATGCATCTTTTATTTCATAAGAAATGATTATGTTTACATTATATGAAGATTTAGGGTATATACCCAACATATTGTTGAAATATATACTATAGAACATAATGTAATAGGTAAACATGATTTTATTTTAAGTAATAAACAATGCAGTTATTCATTTATTAAAATGTTAATTTTAAAATTACATATTATAAATTATCATGTTTGTCATTGGACACTAAATGTACTTCCAAGCTTAGTATATAAGTGTAACATAAAAGAGGATTTAAGTCTGAAATTAGTAATCCTAAATATTCTGTAGAGAGCAAACAAAGACGAGCACTTTATTTGTGATTTATCTACAGCTGTGGTAGACTTTGATCCAGGTTCGTTCATGTGGTGACATGGGAATTGAGGCACCTTATATGATGTGATCATATAGGACTAGAACAATACAAAAATAAATTTCTTATAATATTGTTAAATAAAAGTTCATTTCAGACTACTAGATGGTCATATATGACAGACTATGTCATTTGATTTATAAAGGTGAGATTGGTGAATAAAGCCCGACCAATAGCTATATACTTTAGGGACATGATTTCGTGTGTGGCTAGGGAAATTTTACATATAATGAAGTCAATTCTTTCTTGCGAGAAGTAGAGGAGTATATTCCTTAAAGCTTGATTCGGTACTTGAACGTTTAGAGCGCTCAAGTATTTCTATTATGAATAAAAAGATTAATATTCATAATAGTTATGAATAAATCGTTCATTAGAGAATCAATGATACTTAAGATAAAAATAATTAGAGGAGTATAACAGATATTTTATCCGGAATCAAATTATGAGATACTCGTGGAGGGTCAATTTGTATATAGTGACTATATCGATGGACATCGATGGAGTTCGGCTTATATAAAATATTTACAGCAACGAGAGTGCAGTTTTAGGATTTTAGTGAAATAACATAAAGTTAATAATACGAAATATTTAATTAAAGAGTTTAATTAATATTCCAGGATTATTAGATTTCGGAACTGTAGGTCCATTTGGTCCATGTGCTAGTTCGATATACTGTAATAAATTAAATATAATTGGATAGTCCAATTATAAACTCATATGTATTATAATTATTAATATGATTAATAATTAATGTCACAATTGAAACTTTATATTAAATTTAATATAAAATTTTCTTTAATAAATGATTATGAGATAAATCATTTAGTGGCTTTAAAAAGTTTGTAATTATTAAATCATGTTTTATAATTTAATATATTAATTTGTAAATGAATATGTTTAAATTTGATTTTAAACTCTTCATTACTAAAATGGTAGTTACATTCTTTTATTTGGTAACATATTTAATGTCATTATGATAACATTTATCATCAATTTTTGGTGTTACAAAAAGCCAATGTTGGCCGAAATTTACAAGAGAGGAGAGGGGGATTTTTTATTTTTTATTTTTGTAATTTGATTACAAAAGTATTAAGCTAAACCCTAGCTAAACTTTATCTATATTTTTCTTTTTAGACTAATCTAAGATTCTAAAAACCCTTACATCCTCTGGCTTTTCTTCTCTCAAAAGTTGAAGAAGAAACTAAAACAAATATTATTATGTGACAACTTAGATCTCTAAAATATTTAGAGATATTTTTATTTTGTGAGTGAAGCATACACTTCTATTTGTTGGTGACGAGGTCAATGCGAAGTGGTGTTGATGAAACCATCATCTCATTTTTCTTCGAGGCTGATTCATGGTTGTCTTTGGGTTGTTTCGGTGGTTAAAAAAACACACTCATAACTATTGCGAAAGATTTAGCATAGTGAGCAGAATCTGCAGTACTGTAGCAGTGAATTGTAATTTGCGAGTACTGTAATAGTGAACAGTAACCACACGTGACTGTAGCAGTCAATAGTGACTGCGAGCACCGTAGCGTAAACAATAAAATTATTACTGTTCATAAAAAAAATTTAGAAAAACAAATAAATAAGATCTAATCCATATTCGGCTTAAGAGGTGAAAAGACAAAAAAAAATTAAGATCGATACTGGTACCTAAAGTCGCTTCCGCTACGCGAGAGATCAGTTCCTACAAACCCAGGCGCAAACAATTGCCTACGTTAGAACTTGCATGGGGAAGTTACATGTGACAAAAGTGGAAAACTTCCACCTACTTCCCTGTATATAATATTTCAACATGCATGTGTGCGTAGATCCTTAGCGGGTCTAACTTAGTTTTGTACTATAAATTATGTTTTATTACATATTTCAATGATAGCGTTATTCTCTTTAACGAACTATATCTATCAGTTTTCAATTTTCCATGGCAGGGAAGAAAAGAAAAATGAATTTAAGAGAATAACATTAATTAGAAACATTACATGACCACTGACGAAAAATATCGCTTAATGTTACCGTTTACACAAAAGAATCAACAAAACCTAGTGTATAAAATGGTGAAAAAACCATATTAATCCCAAAAAAAATTGAATCAATGAACTATATTAAAAAAAAATAAAAAAAAATAACTAAAGAATTGAAAGTAAGAAGTCAAGTTAGCCCCCCATCCCTGATTGAAGCAGGAATGGAGTGAATTGAGTTAGCTACACTACAGGAATTGGAGTCCTTGGGCTTGGAAGGCCCATATAGGCAAGCCTTGGTGATAGACGAACTCTTGGGCCAGGCCGTGGCGAAGGAATTGGACCGTAGGTGACCAATGGCCCAGTTACAGAACGAGGTGATAGGTTAACTTGTTCCAGTGCCTTGGACTGTAACTCAGTAGGATAGTCCCGCACACACCCAATACGGGGACCAGCACCCGTGGTCCACTTGCAAGACAACCGTTTAGCCTGGTCGAAGTCAAACACCTCCACTTTGGAAATCTTCTTGACGTTAACATTTTCAGCTTGATGATCGGTTGTGATTGTATCTTTGGATTGCTTAGGTAAAGCAGGGCCCACGATGAACTTTGATTTTGATTCCTCATTGGCTGGTCCAACAAATGAAGGGTTGTCGTCATCGATGGCGCACCTCTGTAATGAAAACAATGAAGGCTAATAACATCAGCTATATTATCAAACAAACAGCTAGCTTTAAATACTGTTCAATAACAAATTAAGCCAACTACATTGGAATTGAGTACTAATTAATTCAAAATCCTATACATACAATGAATAAAAATAAAGATACCTTAACATTGGTGAGATCTACATGGTTTTCCTCAAGGAAGCTGATAAATTCCCGGAAGTTCTCTTCGGTTGGGTGATAGTGACCACTATAAGGCCATATTGCCTGAATAATACAACGAGACATTAAAGACTCTTCCTACTAATAAATTAATGAGTATTTATGAAGAACAATGTATAAATACCTCAAGAATTCCATCATGGGCAACTAGTCTACCGGCAGCAGTAGTGGCACCGCCTGATAGAAAACTGGAGTGCTGAAATGAGCCTTTCTTTTTAGAGCCAACATACAAAGCCCTTGTGGTGCTCAGCACAAATATCCATTTGCTACCTTCAACTGTTTCCACAGGTATTCCACTTTGCCTATATACAAGCTTCCCATTTTCAACCATCACTTCAAATTCTTGTCTTTCTATCTGCATTGCCATTCATATATAGAGACCAACAATTTATTAACTTATTACAGCATTTATTCTTGCATGTTGCAATTTAAAAAAAAATAAAAAATAGCCTTACTGGTCCAAGATATGTAATGCATTGACGCTGAAGAACAATCCTAGGACATTTTTCAAGATTTACTTCTTTGCCATCTCCAACATCCAACCAGTAGAAAAATGGTTGAGTGCTCTCACTGTCAAACCATATATCATAATACATATGTAGATTGTGTCCATACCGGTGTCGTGGATCAATCTGCTCAAAAAAAAGAGGACACTATTTAATAAACTCCAATGTGCTTAAAAGAAAAACCACTTCTAATAGAAGCAGAGAGCTACTCACAGCTTCAAGCCAATGTTGTAAAGCGAGTTTTTGAGCTTTATCATCCTTAGACAAACCCTTACCCACCTTGGCTGCTCTAGTCCTAGCCCTTGCCCACCGTGACACTGCAGTTTCTGGTTTTCCAATATTGAAGAATGACACTGAACTTCGCTTCAGAGCTGCAAAATCTAATGCCTTCCACCTATTTATATATAATAATAATCTTAATTGATATAATTAAATTCCTTAAAGAAAAGCTAGCTTATAATTTGAAGAGTAGCTAGTACTAACCAGAGCTCCTCAACAACAACTGCACAATCAGCAAGGTTTCTTCGAGTTCGGTAACTCTTATAAACCTTTTGAAGCTTAACCGCAGCAGCATCAAGCTCGCTAACTGGTCTTGGTGAAAACAAGATTGCCGGTTCAGGAAGTGACAGTGCTGGAATTGGCTTATGCTTCAATGTATTTGAAGTACCACCACCCAATAATATCATCTCTTTGTTTTCTTCAACAACTATATCCTTGAATGACAAATTTGTTTCAAACAATTTCACATCTTCCGGTTTGTAATTCTTTAAGCCTCTTGTTCTTTTTGTTTTGATAATTTCATGATCATCACGAGACTCATTGCCGACAGGTTCTGAGTCGTCTGTTTTCTTAAAGCTATTAACCCTCACCGTGACTTCACCATCTTTGGTATCGAAACTGATGTTGTATGCCAAACTAAAGAATCTGTGCTTTAGAATTTCTTCCCAGGCTGATAAGAGTAAGGAAACCGATAATCCCATAGATATTCAACCACCCAACACAGTTCAATTTCTTTCAAGTAAAGCTGTACCTGTTAATTATTAAACAACCCAACTCTGAATTATCTTAAAGAAAGTAAGAATAATAATAAACTACTGATGGATTCGATATTTTTTACCTGTAATATGTACAGAAAACCAGAGCTTCTTATCTGTGTTAATTTCTAAAACAGGATACAAGATGAAATTGATATTTGACTGCCCTTTGCTTATATATATAACTGCTTAGGAAACAAAGTCCGTCCACCAAACCTTCAAAGACGTGCCAAACATACACACAGCAGTCTTTGAATGGAAAAACAAGAGATGGGTTGGGAATAAAGGGCTAGTTTTTTTTTTTTTTTTTCCAGGTTCAAGAACACGAGTTTGATGAATTCAAAGCTTGAAAATGTTGAATTCCTTGGACAATATGTTCTCTTTTACCAGAACTATAGACATAGTTGTTTTTTTTTTTAATTAATAAATGACATATACACGTGTGAATGGGGAAAGAGAACAGAGATATGAGCGGTCAAAAAAAGGAAACTGTTAGACTTTCTATGAAAATCTTAACCCTCAGATATTTTGTTTTGTTTCATAACAGTCAACCACCATTCGGTCATTCACACGCGCCTCTTAAAAGCTTTATGATTTTATTATATAAAATGTTAACTACTATTACAGTTACTGCATTTATTCTTCATCTCCTTTTTTGACTTCTCATTATATATTTAGCATAAATTACTGAACAAGAAAAATGTTGGAAATGCCAATACGTGTAAAATGCAAATGCAATAGCAATGGTCATTTTGTTGTAACACGGGCCAATTAATTAATGTTGTCGCGGTATGAATTAAAGAAGCTATGGGTCAAGATCATCAACTAAGAATAATGGTCAAAGATCAAGAGCATTCATGGGTTTTTGATTTGATTTTGAAGATGGTAGGTACTTCTTCCAAAAGAAAAGGCTAAAGACACCCTTAATTTTATATTTTTTAAGTCAAATTTTATATTATTAAGATGATTCATCTCCCTGTATATTTTTCGTAATGATCTCATATACTTCTAATTCTCCTCAAGACCATTTTCTAAAATAATCAACAAAACTTAAATTTACTTTACTGATGAAAAAGAGGCATAGCAAAACAGTCATACAATGCTCAAATCCGCACAAGTTGAAGACCCGAGGTTACCTGAGCAATAATCACAACGAATAACAGCAGTCAAAATTTGGACTAGAAATTAGGGGTGTGGATATATTATATGATGGTTGTAAACAATGCATTTTTATGCACATTTTGATAATGAGTCTCTTACGATGACACCATCTGAAAATTTGAAAATTGTGATGATGAATGTCAGGAAGGAAAATAAACTTTATGAATATAGCCCAAAAGCTGATGGCCAGCCTACCTTTTTCTAGCCAGTGCAACCGGTTAGATATTCTTTAAAAATCCTAAATCTGGTATGACATAGTATGAATATCATTGATGAGCAGATTGTTAGTTATCAAATGCAGGAGGCCGGATTTGTAATTCAAATTACACATCCGACCGGACATGCGTTAATTGGTCAACATACGTACAAATTTCAAAAAAAAGCTGAAGTCACGGACTGACATAAGTCAAGCCGTACATGCATTTCAAATTATAAGTCCGATCGGACATTCATTGGGCGTTACAATCTCCATAAATCTAGTAACGTCAGACAGAGGAGAGAGAAGCATGTGATTTTATTTCCTCTCTTCCTTTCTTAGGCCTCATTTTTCCACTATAAAAGAAGACCTCCTTCTTCACGTGTAAGGGGAGAAAATTATCTTGAGGGGAAGCTAACTTTTGGTATCAAGAACCTTAAAGAAATCCTAAAGCAATGATACCTTGGAATCCTAGAGAGAGAATAACTAAACACAAAACTTTGGAGTTCCTTTCAACGTGGTATGAATCCAGCATCAACTCAACAATCAAAAACGTCATTCAGAGCCACCAAACAACATAAAAGTACAACTTGAGGGCACCCTTTTAATGTTTCTGCTTGTTTAAGATTATGGTTTTGATATAGTATCTCCGGCCAGACGTACACTACGTCCGACCGAACATGCACATACCTTTGGCCAAAGTTAGATATATTTGGTCGTGTTCATGGTTATCCGTAGTTACTGCATGATTAGTTATTTTTATGTTATGCTTGTCACTTTTGAATTATGCATGATTAGTTGTTTCGTTTCACTACTTTTGTTGATATACGAATGCATTTAGTTTATGTTGGGATATATGCCCTAGAGCTTCATGTAATGTAAACAAAATTATATTTTATGAAATAAAAAGATGCATTATTCATTTATCAAAGTGTTTATTTAATATCGCATATTGTAAATGATCTTATTTACCATTGATTACTCATGTTCCTTCAGACATAGTGTATAATTATCATACACAAGCGGATTTATGTCTGAAGTTAGTAACTTAAAATAGTCCATAGAGAGCAAACAAAGCGAGTACATTCTTTGTGGTTTATCTATAGCTCCGGTACATTCTATAATTGTATGGCGACCTTGATCTGAGATCGTCCATATGGTGGCATGAGAATGAATGAATTTTATATAATATGATCATATAGGACTAGACCCAGATAGAAATGAGTTTCTTATAATATCCGTTAAATAAAGAAATTCATTTAAGTATATTAGATGGTCATATATTGATTGATCTGAATCTTGAGTGTACTGCGAACTCCTTCATGGTAGACTATGTCATTTGATTTACAAATGTGGGGTTGGTGTAGCAATCTCAACTAATAGCTACGTACTTTGGGGACATGGTTTGGTGTGTAGTTGGGGACATTGTACATAGAAAGGGAGTTCATTCATTCTTGCGAGAAATAGAAGAATATATTATGAGCCTCGTATGGAGGCACAACCCGATAAGTTACGGAAGTCGCGGGAAACGGACGTCGGAAGGGAAAAATTCAAGAAATAAATACATCAACAAATTTAACTCGCTAATTGGCATCGGGTTCGCCCGATTAATCTATGTTTTAAAATATTAAGCCTCGGCCTAAAACCCCCGCACTCATCCAAAGCCCAATCTAAAAATAATTAAAACATTTAAAACATATGTCACAAATTAAATTAAATTAATTCAAATCCAATTAAAATAAAAACAAATCTCATTCCTAAATTAAATAAATCCCTTCCTAAATTAAATAAATCCCTTCCTAATTTAAATAAATCAATCACCAAATTAAAGATATTCCCCACCAAAATTACACAAATTTATTTCCCTAAATAAACTAATTAAACAAATCCCTTTTTGCATGATTTCCTTCCTTACCGAGAAACCCTAGCTCACCATTATAAAAAGAGGACTAAACCCAACCCTTCCCCGGCTCCGGGGGGACACACTCACAGAAACCCTAATCTCTCTTCCTCAGACATTCTCGGCAAATATAAAACAAATCCTAACTCTCTCCTCACACACTCGGCCTCATCACATACAAGCAGACCTCACACATGCCATGAACAAGCACAAACACACAAACCCTTAGCCGACAACACATGAAGCCACAAACCAAAAACAAACAAATCAGCAGCACCCTCACTCTCGGCTCAAAGAAATCCAAAGCCACGCGTGAAGGCACTCACACCAAACACACATTGCACAACCACGTGAAGAAGCTCACACGGAAATCCACCTAACCGACCAAGTAAACAAGAACTGCCATCAATGTGAACCAAGCAGCCCATTTTCACGCCAAAAATAAGACAATCCACAGTCCACAAGCAACCCAAACCGACACAAAATGTAAACCAGCCAACTACCACCGAAAATAACACGCACCAAAAAAAAAAACCGTGAACCCTCTAAAAAAAAAACAGCCCCTACATTGACCAAAAAGACAGTGGCCAAATAACACCCTAAAACAGTGGGTAAAACAACCCAAAAAGTCACGGAAAATAGTCCAAACAACCACGCAAAACCAGTCCTTAAAAATCGAACAAACCAGTCGCTAAAAACTGAACAAAACAGTCCCCTAAACAACCCCAAAACAACCCTAAAATAGCAGCAAAACAGCCTCAAAACAGCGAAACAACGAAGGAAAATATTGAACCAGCGAACTAGAAAAGTTGCGGAGCATTAACCATTCCGACGACGACGTAACGCACTTCTAAGAATCGACTTAAAAGACATAAATTTCGTAGCCGAATCCGAATGGACGGTAGTGCGGTCTGTACTTGGGATACAACTCCATGTACCGCTTGAGAAACTTCCAAGTACGTGTTTCATTTAGTTGTTTAATTTTGCGTTCATTCATGGTTTGTGTTTTATTATTCCGTTATTCATTTTCCGCATGACATTGTCTTATTTATTTATTTATGCATCGTTAATCTAGTGCGCATGGGCTAATTACGTTGGTTTAAAGGTCCTCTATTTTAGGGAAAAAAAGCCTAAAAGGCTACCTTTACCAGGATATTTTGCCGCACCGGATGAAGTATGCTTGATTGAACGTAAAATACGTTCAGTCGGGCATACTAGGTCCCATATAGATGTTGGCTTTGGTCGCATCTCTTTCATTATTATGTCATTTACTTTCGGCTTGTTATAGCTTTATATATTTATGTATTGTTAATCCATTGCACATGGGCTAATCTTGATGGATTAAAGGTCCTCTATTTGAGGGAGAAAAAGCCTAAAAGACTACCTTTACCACGATGTTTTGCCGCGTCGGACGAAGTACGTTTGATTGAACGTAAGAGGGGGGCGACTGTAGACACTACATTTTTGCATAAAGCCCGATGATGAGCTTCGTATGGAGGCACTACTCGATAAGTTGCGGAAGTCGCGGGAAACGGACGTCGGAAGGGAAAAATTCAAGAAATAAATACATCAAAAAATTTAACTCGCTAATTGGCCTCGGGTTCGCCCGATTAATCTCTGTTTTAAAATATTAAGCCTCGGCCCAAAACCCCCGCACCCATCCAAAGCCCATTTCGCCCAAGCCCAATCCAAAAATAATTAAAATATTTAAAACACATGTCACAAATTAAATTAAATTAAATTAAATCAAATCCAATTAAAATAAAAACAAATCTCATTCCTAAATTAAATAAATCCCATCCTAAATTAAATAAATCCCTTCATAATTTAAATAAATCACTCACCAAATTAAAGATATTCCCCACCAAAATTACACAAATTTATTTCCCTAAATAAACTAATTAAACACATCCCTTTTTGCATGATTTCCTTCCTTACCTAGAAACCCTAGCTCACCATTATAAAAAGAGGACTAAACCCAACCCTTCCCCGGCTCCGGGGGGACACACTCACAGAAACCCTAATCTCTCTTCCTCAGACATTCTCGGCAAACATAACACAAACCCTAGCTCTCTCCTCACACACTCGACCTCATCACACACAAGCAGACCTCACACACGCCATGAACAAGCACAAACACACAAACCCTTAGCCAACAACACATGAAGCCACAAACCAAAAACAAACCAATGAACAGCACCCTCACTCTCGGCTCAAAGAAATCCAAAGCCACGCGTGAAGGAACTCACACCAAACACACCTTGCACAGCCACGTGAAGAAGCTCACACGGCAATCCACCTGACCGACCAAGCAAACAAGAATTGCCATCAATGTGAACCAAACAGCCTCTTTTCACGCCAAAAATAAGACAATCCACAGGCCACAAGCAACCCAAACCGACACAAAACGTAAACTAGCCAACTACCACCGAAAATAACACGCACCACAAAACAAAAATAGCCGTGAACCCTCTCAAAAAAACAGCCCCTACACTGACCAAAATAATAGTGGCCAAATAACACCCTAAAACAGTGGGTAAAACAACCCAAAAAGTCACGGAAAACAGTCCAAACAACCACCACAAACCAGTCCCTAAAAACCGAACAAAACAGTCCCCGAAACAACCCCAAAATAGCAGCAAAACAACCCCAAAACAGCAGCAAAACAACCCCAAAACAGCGAAGGAAAATATTGAACCAGCAAACCGAAAAAGTTACGGAGCATTAACCCTTCCGACGACGACGTAACGCACTTCCAAGAAGCGACTTAAAAGAGATAAATTTCGTAGCCAAATCCGAATGGACGGTAGTGCGGTCTGTACTTGGGATACAACTTCACGTACTGCTTGAGAAACTTCCAAGTACGTGTTTCATTTAGTTGTTTAATTTTGCGTTCTTTCATGGTTTGCATTTTATTATTCCGTTATTCATTTTCCGCATGACATTGCCTTGTTTATTTATTTATGCATCGTTAATCTAGTGCGCATGAGCTAATTATGTTGGTTTAAAGGTCCTCTATTTTAGGGAGAAAAAGCCTAAAAGGCTACATTTACCAGGATATTTTGCCGCGCCGGACGAAGTATGCCTGATTGAACATAAAATACGTTCAGTCGGGCATACTAGGTCCCATATAGATGTTGGTATTGGTCGCATCTCTTTCATTATTATGTCATTTACCTTCTGCTTGTTATAGTTTTATTTATTTATGTATTGTTAATCCATTGCGCATGGGCTAATCTTGATGGATTAAAGGTCCTCGATTTGAGGGAGAAAAAGCCTAAAAGGCTACCTTTACCAGATGTTTTTCCGCGCCGGACGAAGTATATTTGATTGAACGTAAGATATGTTCAGTCGGACATACGAGGTCCCATATTATTTTTTTGATTATTCATGTATTGTTGCTTGATGCGCATGGGCTAATCATGTGGGGTAAAGGTCCTCTATTCGAGGGAAATGCCTAATGGCTACCTTTACCATGATATTTTGCCGCGCCGGACGAAGTACGTTTGATTGAACATGAGATATTTCTCAGTCGGGTATATGAGTGTTGGACAATTATGACCCATAGCGTCACTATTTGTACATATCATGGTGTTGTTGTACAAATTAACTATGTGACAAAGAGATTGCACTCTTATCATTTGTGATTAGATCACCTAGATATATAAATGATAGGAGGTCCCTGTGATTTTTTCCTGGATTGAGAATGATATGAGACAGTATCAGTCCACGAAGGATAAATCATTAAATATCCCTAGTCAGAGCATTATCGAGATTGGACATCGATGAATGCGTAAAAGACTAGTATTACACTTGTACGCGTTGTAAGGGCACAACGACATAGTTCTCATATATTTGGGTATAGGATACTCATGCAAGTGTAATAGGAGGTTGTGTTTCACCGATGGTACGGGAAACAGCTTCGCTCTGGATAGACCCCCTCAGAATTCCATTGGTAGTATGACTATGTGTCTATGGAAATCCGAAATCAGGGTATGTGTATTTGGTCTTTAACCTGAGACTTGCACTGCTAATACTTGCGACAATTAATATACTTTGGTTGCGGTCGTCCAGGGCTTTAACATGTTCTGTGTACGCCAATGCTGGGTATATTGAGAATCGTAGTGTGTTATGTGTGATGTCAAGACGGAAGTGTCACTCCAGTCATATGGAGTTGATGATCGCGCAGGGATACAGAACTGGTTCTCTAAATAAGGTTGCAACCGTCGGGATAATATGACTTGGTCATGACTATCCGATATTAAAGAGACTAGTTGCTCGTTATCCGATATATGCTTCGTACGGGGCAGACACTGTACCAGCCCCAGGCCTCGCATGTGATCATCCGATACTTGACAGAAATACGCAATACTACGTATACTACGCTTGATACAGATCCTTTATTCCTGTAAGGATATTTCCGGAGAATTGGGTAGGCATGGTGCTTTGCTAGAAGCCAACATTGTCTTGTAAATCGGTATAAACGTAGTACGAGATACTTACGTGTTCGGATAGTCTGACGACTGAATTTACTGCCAACATATCCGGGGATCTCATGGGTCGTTTCCCAAAGATTCACCGATGACGTATGACTCACACTTTTAATTAATCTGGGATTAATTAGATGAGAGAGAAAATTAATCTGGGATTAATAGCGGAGATATTTTATCTGGGATAAAATATCAATTAAAGAGAGATAACGGTTAATTTGGAATTAATCGGCAAATTAATATATTCGATATATTAAATGAAATTGGATTTCGACGCGGAATTAAAATTAGATTTTAATTCGGGCGAACGAATTAATTTAGAATTAATTCGTTAGCGACGTGAATAGTGATTTCGTTAGGCGTAATCATTTAATTACGACGCAACGAAAAATTCATTAATTTAGAATTAGCGAACCCGAGCCCGGGATTGTTTGCGAGCGCATTCACATTTCGAATTCGAGTGCGGCACGCAAGTCAAATCAAAAGTCAAATCATTAGTCGCATCAAGCGTCAAATCACTTGTCACTTTGAGTGATGTGACTTGACAACTTGATTGAGGTGACTTGATGTGTGTGGTTCGATAAGCTTGTACTTGTTTGACTTTTGAAATCAAATAAAGGTATATGTTAATTGATTTTAGAAATCAATTTTATCAATAACACAAAACCTATTCTCTCTCTTTCTTCTTCACTCCCTCTCTGACGCCATTTTCTGTTTTTGCTGGGCTGAAACCAAAAATAATGGGAAGCAAAGTGGTGAGATTTGTGGCAAATTTCTAGAGAGCTAGCACTCCGAGAGACATGCGAAGGTGATAGGGAAGTCCACCCATGAGCCGGGAATCATTCGACGAAGCTTGGAGCTTGAATTCTTGAAGAGGAAGGCCGAAACCAGTGAGTTGCTACTGCCCACTGCCGAGCAGTCCATGGAGGCAGAAACCGAGTTTTGTTGTCCTCCGCGTCGCTCAACCGATCAATGTGAGTATTCCGCGACTTCCTCGAATGTATTCACTTATGTTTCATGCTTGATAATTGATCTTGGGATGCTTAGAATCTCCAACAATAGTATCAGAGCATGGTTAAAAGCATGAAAAATGTTTAGGGTTAAAATTTGGGTAAACTTGATTTTGAGCATGTATAATGAAATTGGATGAATTAGTATGCTTAAATGTGTTTTAATTGATGATTGATTGGATCATTTTGATTAAAAATTGTTTGGAACAAATTTGCCCAATTTTTTTTGTGATGGTCGAATGTGGTGCCCTAAATGTTGTTTTGGGATTTTTGATTTTTGATCCTTGGATGTGTTGGAAATCATTCGGGAATATGATTTAATGTCGATTGTGGAATTAATTTGATTGAATTCGAATCGGACGTAAAATCCCCAAATTGCCGAGAGTAGTAAATCATGTAATTGGGTTTGATTTTTGATTAAATTATGTTGGACATGATTTAATATTAATGGCATGATTAATTAGTGCTAATTGATGTTTTAGAAATGTTAATTGGGTAATTAATTGTGTAATACACTTTGTTTAATTAAATTGGGAAATTGGATTTTTGTAATTTAATTATTTGGGCTAATTTTGGAAATTGGGCTTGAAATGTTGTTATTGGGCTTATTGGGCTTAGTTGTACTAAGTTGGGTTTAGGCAAAATTGGTTGGATCCAATTGGGCCCAAAATCGTCTCCATAAAGCCCAAATGCGACAAATGGACCTTTAAAGTTTAATTGGGCCTAATGGGCCATAATTGATTTCTGGGCTTATGGGGTAACTCCCGGATTGGATTTTGGTTATTCGGTTTGACCCGAGTTGACCAAAAGTCCACGCCTCAAGAAATTAATTAAGATCCCATTGGACTATAATTAAATTGACGTTGGACGTTAATCGGGCTTTGAGACCCGTAACGATTAAATTTGGAATTTAAGTCGTAAAAGGTTTATTAATAAAGTGTAATGTTTAATTTGGAATTAAATAAGCGAATTAGAATTAAATGCATATTGAATTGGATTTAATGTTGTAGTTTAATTTAATTCGAGAGTATGTACTTTGAGTACTTATTCACAAAATGAGTTTGACTCGAACAAAATCAAATCGTTGTTTGAACATTGGATGATCACTAATTATCAGATTAATTAATTTGATTAGATTGATTGAAAACATGCTTGTGTGAATACATGGTTGCGATGCATGAATAATGTATATCAGATGGATATTAGATGGGTGGGACAATTTTAGAAATTATTGTAATAAATTTGATTTATTAATTGGACCTGCGAGTCCAGCCTTATACCTCCTTATTCTTTGTATTCTCTTCTCACCTATTCCCCTCAATGTAAATGAGGTTTCTTTAGAAGTGTAGTGTAACGGGTAGAAGTAATACATATGCTAGCGGGAGAGAGAAAGGGAGAGATTTGATCTAGGATCAATGTGTAATACTTTAAAAAAAAAGTGTGAAAGATTATAAAGCAGTGGGACTCCTGTGTGGCTAAGAAAAAATAATAATGATGCTTTTGACTCTTTTCACTTTGAAAAGAGATTTTAAAATAAGGAGAGGCATACGTGTTTTAAAAAAAAAAAATTTCTCTCTCTCCCATTTTCTCTCAGCCTTTCTTTCTCTCCCATTTATTTTCTTTTATTTTCTCTTTCTTCTTTTTCTTCCAAATACTCTATCTCCCTGCCAACTTCAAACCGCCGCTGCCGCTTCACCACCGGCCATCAGCCGCCACACACCGCACCACCTAAAATCTGTCGCCGTCAGCTTTCCAGATCCGCCGAGCACGAGCCGAAAGGACGCCGGACGTGCCTCCACGCGCCGCTGGAAGGGAGCGATACGTCGCCGTTTCTTCTGCAATTTTTGGTGGTCTCCAGTCACTTCTGACGGCCACCTCCGGCGAGTGAGTGTTTCTCAGGCCGAGATCTTTCCAACGCCAGTGGTCACGTCCTGATCCGACATCGTTTGGGTTGTTTTCTGTTTTGTAATTACCGGTAATTCGGGAATATTACTAGAAATCGAGATCCGACCGTTGGATCGGTGATCCGATCGCATCAAATTGATGCTCTTGATAATACGAGCGTTTTGGTATATATATTCACCGTTGATAGTATTTGGTTGTGGGGCCCAATTTTTGGTAGTGGGGCCCGATTTTTGTTGTGGGGCCCGCTTGACTCGTTAATCGTATCGGCAAGTTCCGAAGCCATCGTTGTGATCCTTGAGATGTTTGTTGACCAGTGGATCTTTCTTTGAGAGGTTTGGAGATCGTTGGAGCTCGGTATGTGATTATTATCATTTTGGGGGTGTAAATGATAGAATTGGAAAGTTTTGGAGATAATTGTAAATTTACATAATTAAGAGGGTAAAATTGTAAATTCTGCTAATTATGGGTTAAATAGTAATGTTTACGAATTGTAGGACTGTTTGGGCTTATTAGAAAAGTTTAGGGGCTAAAATGGAAATTTAGAAACTTTAGGGGTAAAATCGTAATTTTGGATAATTGAGGGACCTTATCGTAATTTTACATTTTTCAGATTCTTGGCGAGGATATAGATTTATTCAGAGCTTTTGCATGGATAGAGGTAAGTACACTCTGTGGTGATTCTCTTAACATATTGTTTGATGATTGATGGTTGTTGTGAGAGTCGGTATATATATAAATATAATGGTATATCATATATATATATATATTTATATTAAATATATTTTGTTGAGATATAATATTGAGATATTGAAAACATGATAAATATGAAATCATGATTATTGAGATGAGATTGATGGATTGGATGTGAGATGTGATTGTGTTTGATGATGTGTGCTGTTGTGTTATGCTGCCGAGTTTTTGTATAATGGTGGTCGGATTTGAGATGAGATGTGATGATACATCAGATGATATGAGATGATAGAAAACCTTGGGAGCTGTGATTGAGGACTCTTCCATTGGTTTTGATTTGAGGGTATACGGGGACTCCCCCATTGATTATATTTCACTCACATTTTACGAGTTGATATGGTTGGAAACCTTGGGATTTGTCATTGAGGACTCTCTCATTGGTTTCAATCCTTTGTTATACTAAACCCGGATTAGCAACCATGTTTGATGGATGTTTGTATTGTTTTGGGACGATTGCATGAGATGATATATATAACATATGCTATTTTCATATATTATATTATATATATATCTACATATTTATATAATCCCTATTTTGTTGGTGAGGTCATGTTGAGAGAATGAGTGTTTACTTGCTGAGCTTTTTAAGCTCATTCCCCTCTCCCCCAAACATTTCAGGTAGTTCGCGAGAATAGGAGGAGCAGTACCAGATTGGGATCCACGTGCCACAGTTGTATTTTCGGGTTGGTCCAGACATTCGAGTCGTCATTTGCATTTTTTTAAGTCTTGTGTTGTAAACCATAAAGGTTGTGTATACTTTATGAGTTTGTATTTTGTGATGTATTTTGGTGTTTAAATTGGTTGATTTGGCATATAGAGTGCTCGAGCTGAAGTTGATCACGAACCTCTTTCTAGGGTTGGGCCCGCCCTAGGGAGGGGGTCGTGACAGATTTGGTATCAGAGCTTAGGGTTTTAGGTTCTGTAGACATATTGCATTGGATGAGAGTATAAAAAGGGTAGTTTGTGTCTGTAGGAAAATGTCTGGACGTGGCCGTGGTACTGGTACTCAATGTGAGAGAGGGATAGTTTGACGATACGTGAGAATGTCGTGTAATAGTCGATAGATCTTGAATTTGATATAGCTTTATCTGGTGTTTCATCGATTGTTGAGGATAACGAGGGTTCTAAGACCAATATCTCTAGTAATTTCGACAGTTGCCCACATCGTTGTTCCTGTAGTTGTATCTGACGTGATTTCTATAGTTGTACCTAATATGAACTTCCAGTGCAGTTATAATATCGTCGTGAGTCAGTAGGTCGAAGACATTAGAACTTTGGTGTTCGAGAAATGAGAAAGAAGACTTTGTTGATACTCATGTATGAGCAAGAAAATGCTATTATACCAAGCAGCAACAAAATATAAGATTTATGATTACATTATGGAATATAACAACTTGGTTGTGTTGCAAGGACATGATCATCTTCGAATTGATAATTTTCCCATTGACGATTCGCACGTAGAGATATTGGAATGAGGCCGTCGATGACTTGGATTTCGAGACTGTGAGGAAACTTGATTTTATTGTAACCTTGGACGATACTTCTAGATGACTCTCTTCGATAGTAGTGTGCTTGCCAAGCTCTATCATTGGTATTGCTTTCTAGGCTTCGACGGACTGAGTCTGCGGAGAGAGCTCTAAGATCACAGGATTGACGAAAAGTAATATCTTCTGGGAAAATATCATCGTATCCATAGTAAGCTCTAAGCTTCGGTCTAGATGGCCAATTACTGAGTCTCCAATTAGTGAGTTGATGTGATGGTATGATTCTTATAAGATGAATTGGGTGGTAAATGATTGAATAGTCATCTGACCATTCTAGAGTAATGGTTTCGATCCAGAAAGTAATACTTTTGTGTCGTGTGTACCATCGATGTAAAATATTACTGATGAAGGGAGGAAGCTCACTTAGGCTGGCTTCTGAGATACCAGGATAGTTGGGATGGATTGGACTTAGTCCAAGAATAAATCCATTTAGGAAACCGAGTTCAAACAAGGTGCCGAGACTCCATTGGCAATGATTGAAGAAATCATGGCTGTTGATGAAAACTGTGGAATGGAATCTGTGATATCCACAATGACAATCGCAGAATTATTTTTGTATTGGAATAAACCATCTGTTTTTTTCCATTCCAAATGGTTCTAAGAATGTAGCACACATCTCAAGAAGTTTGTAGAAACTCTTGCCACAATATCCATTGCAATCTCTTTGGGCAAAAGAGCGGACGAAGCTTCATTGAGACAATCGTAGATGTCTCTCCAAAGGTCTCGAACGTATTTAGAGTCTATAATTGCTCGATCAGTGACTGGCCATTTACAAAGCTTTTGGTATATCACCTTAGCTCTGACGGATCTTGAACAGGGGTTAGGATTGGAAGATGAGGATGCCATTGAAGAAGTTTTGAGTAATTCCTTAAGAACTCATGCATCTTTTAATAGGAAGAGATATCTATAATTTCCTCATGAATAACTACTTTCACAGTATCCATGCATAATTGGAAAGGATAATAATTATCGCGATGATAAGATGTAAAGCAGTAATGTGAGGGACCTGCAAATCCTCTTTTTAGTAGTGGGAATCTTAAGATAATGGATTATGCGTAAACTTCCAAAAGCTCTTTACAGTTGTTGTTTGAGTAGGACCTCTTGGTGGAGCCTTTTCCTTTGGAGATAGGATAACAGGTTCGTCAGTTGTGGTACAGGTTAAATAATGATAATAATTGGGGGCATTATTCATATGATGGTGAGTGTGAGATGTATAATGATCGTTAGAGTTGAAATATTTTCCACTGAGAAATATCTGAATTTTGGAGATAGACACATTGAATAGAGTTTCTAAGTGACTATGATTGTACTATTGATTATCATCTTAGAAATGTCAATATAGTTATTGATACATGGTAGGAAGAATATGATTAGTTTTTGAGAGTTGGACAGAGAATATTTAAGGAGATGATATTGATATGTTTGATTTTTGGATTGTTCGATAGTGGGGGTATTCTTGACAATATGAAGGTTCGACCCACACCGTTAGATAGATTTTTATAGCATAAGCGGTTTGATCAATGTGGAAAAATTGGAGAACAGAGATTGTGAGGAATGAGACTAATACTTCCAGATGGAGTTCAGAGGATGCATAACTATTTGGTGATAAAGTTGTGATACCATATACTAGAAAACTCAAGTGGGAGATCTTGGATGAGACACATGATAATCGTTATTATATGAAATTTGAGAGCACTAAGATGTATCAAAATCTAAAGAAGACTTATTTGAGGTTAGGAATGAAGAGAGAGATTTAAGTGTTTATATCTCGGTGTTTTCTACCTAGTTAATTATCATACAATTTGTTGGCCAAAGTCAAGATTGTGTGATATTTAACGGGATCCTAGCCCACTAGGAAACACGGTTTCCCGAGTACTCGACAGAGGGTAGAGGCTCGTCGAAAAATTGGGAGGCAGAATTGAATTTGCAATACTCGTTTAATTACTTGCCATACGCGCTCAAAACAAATATCATTCGTCATATAAATTAAATGTTAGTTGGACTAATATTTAAATGTTGTTTTTAATAAATAGTTGGACTATATTCAACTATTCATTTATAGTTGATTTTATAATTGGATTATAGTAATCAATATAATTGATTTTAATCTATTAAATTATAGTTGATTAAATAGTTGGACTATTGTAATCATTATAATAAATAGTACCTAAATCGTTGATTAAATAGTTGGACTATTAAAATCAAGATAAAATTGAAAGATTGACATTTAAAACATAATCCTGGGGAAAATGTATTTAAATGGTTTAATTTTCAAATTGGGAATAATTTCAGGATGGTCCTGAAAACTAATAAGTTACTTTATTTGATAAAATAACATATTAGGCCTAAGCCCGGAGTTAAGCAAACAGTCGAGCATAATCTTTGGAAGATTTATGTAATGATAACTTAAGTGTTTAATCCATTAAGCTTGTCATAGTAGACTCATTAATTTCTGAATCAGAACTAAGGATTAGATCCTTAAAATATGATAAAGAAATTGAAGGATCTTCATAAATCTATACTTAGATTTTAGAAGTACTAAAATTGCAATAAATAATTCTTGGAGAATTAATGACTATTCTCAAGGAGACAAAGTCGAAGTTTGCAATTAGGCAAATAGCGCTAGTCGCACCTTACTTTTATATTCCGAAACCCAAGGCTTGGCCAAAGGCTACTGGAATATGAAAAGGGCAAAGGCAAAATCATTATAATCTTTTAGAAAGATAAATGTCATATCCCAAAATGTCTGCTTAATTGTGGCAAACGGGATCGCGGAAGCGTGACTGCCGTTTGGACAAAGCAGACATGAAGGAATTGAAGAACGAGCAAGGCTCTACTTCAAATATGTTTGTCATAAATATATTCACTACTAGTATTAAAATTGGATTTTAGATACTTAGTGTGATATAAATATATATTGGTGTTCAGAATCTGTTTTGGGCAGGATACTGACTTCATATGAGATAAATCTGTGAATTGGAAACGGGACGAAAGTCGCTATTTTAACCGTAGATATCTAATTTAGAAACTACCCTTTGGGTTTATACTTAAATTAGGATACTGTTATAATGTAACTAGTTTAACTAGAAACATTATCTTTATATCAGTGTTTGACCCGCTGCGGGTGAACCTTTATATTCTAGAACACTAAAGTGTTTTATTTTATAAAGATGATATTGAGATAAACACATTAGATGTGAATAACAGAGTTTATATTTTGAATATAAATAAATCTCAAACATGACAAACAAATAGCTCGAACTGATTTGATAAGAAGAAATATATTGTGGCATTGTTGTCTGGGACACAATCAAACAAGACTCGTATATCCACACTTTCGAAGAGTGGGTACTATGACTAATTTGATCCCAATCAAATAAAGTCTACGAATCTAGTTTATTGGGCAAAGTGCCTAAAACACTATTTACTTGGTAAAAGTGTAAGTGCCACCAATCTGTTAGCCATAGTTTATAGTGAAGCAAGTGGGCCCATGTCTAGCTAGGCTAGAGGTGGATATGAATATTTCGTGACCTTTACGGATGTGGCATCGCGTTATGGTTAAGTGTTTCTTTTGAAGAACACAAATCAGAAACTTTTATAGTTTCGACACGAAATAGACAAACAGATAGGCTAAAGTATTAAACCGTCACAGTAAGACCGTAATGGAAAATACTTAAGCAATAGGTTTCTAATATACTTGAAAGAGTATAGTATTCTTTCAATGAGGACTCCTTCCGGAACACGTCAATTTGACGGTGTGTCCAAAATGAGTAACTGGATTTTGTTGGACATGATAAGGTTAATCATGAGTCGCTCTGAGCTAGTATTTCCTTCAACGGATACGCATAAACAGTGCATAACTTATTTAGAATAAGGTTCCATAAATATCTGTTTGACAGACATCATATTAGATATGAACGGGAAAGAATCTGGGTTTCTTATTCCTGAAAATTTGGGTATGCTAGGCATATGTTTGGATGATACCAAACTAAAACCCAAATTGGATAAGTGCCAATTGTAGGTTATCCTAGGGATACATAAGTATAGTACTTATACATCTCACTAGAGAACAATTAGATTGTTGCTCACCATGCGGTTTTCCTAAGAGGAATACCGATATGCAGTGGTAAGTGGGAGGATAGTAAAACTCGATGAAAATCGGAGTAATACTGTTCATGGGACCGAGTCCTTAATGGAACATATATAGTTCATCAAGGATGAAACTATACCATAATATTTGAATACACAAGAACCGCGTATGTCGGAGAGAGTCAGAAAACAACCTGGGGTATGGGTTTTTGATCTCACCTCATAAAGATGTCTATCTTATTGAGGAATACCAACTGACTACGTATGAGGAAGTGATACAAGGTATCGACTTCCTATTATGGCAAAGTGCCATGATATCCGAAATGGATTCCATGTATATCAAACAAGTTTGGATACTAATTGATGTACCGCAAGGCATTGTGCCTATTGGTACTATATAAGTCTTCAAGGAAGACATACATGAAAGCCAACATACCAGCGTATAAAGCTATTTGGATTATCAACATTGTGTTGATTACGATTCAACCTTTTACCTGTTGCCACGGTAAATCCATTTGGATAATGCTTGCTAACGCTGCATGTTTCATTTATAAAATATGTCAGCTTAACGAGAAAATCGCTTTCCTGGAAAGGAAATCTTTTAGAGGATGCTTACAACATCCTGTCGGTTTTGTCGTACCAAAACTAGCAAACAAGGTTTGCGGGTTATTCGATCCATGTTTGGATTGAAGTAAACATAGGTTCTTAGAATTATCGTTTTGATGTAATCATAATAGTTTATGATTTAATTCAAAACGAAATGATTCTTGTGTATATAAGAGGGTTAGTGGGAGCGCACTGACAGTGGATGTCCTATAAAATAATGATAATACGTCATTTCTTGGAAATGATATTCCTATAATATAATCGGTGAAAGCTTGGCTTTCGAGAAAATTCTCCGTAGAATTCTTGGGAGAAACAACCTTTATTCTAGGAATAAAGATCTACTGGGATAGATTTAAAGTTGTTGACACTCTCTGAGAACTCGTACATTGAAAAATGTACGCGACATGGTGTCTCATACGCTTTGAGCATATGGATTCACAAACAGGCCAATCCGAGTGATAGTCACTGGATTGATGTTAAGAACATCCGTTAGTATCTTAGAGAACTAAGGATGCTGCCTTAAACTATGGAGATGGAGAACTTGAAGTGACTGGGATCACTGTAGCAAGTTTCCTAACCGATAAAAATGACTATAAGTCGCAAACGGTACTATACAGTTTGAATAATGGAACGGTGAGATGGAAATCTTCCAGGCAAGATACTGTTACCGTATAAACAACAAATGCAGGTTATTGCTGCAGCTGAAGCGGCAATAGAAGCCTTCTGGGTCGATAATAAATCTAATTAGATTAGATATAGTTCTGTTAGTAGCTGAGCTAGGCATCAGCACAGGCTAAAGAATTAATGGTCTCATCAACGATCCAGATACATACTTCAATAATAACCTGATTCGTTCGGATCATACATCGTAGCGATGTGATGATCGAATAAATCACATCAGACGATAATCATGCAAATCCGCTAACGAAAGTCTTTTCTCCGTAGTTTGAGCCAACCATATATAATTCGGGTGTAAGACACTCGAGTGACTGACTATAGGCCAAGTGGGAGATTGTTAGACAATTATGACCCATAGCGTCACTATTTGTACAGATCATGGTGTTGTTGTACAAATTAACTATGTGACAAAGGAGATTGCACTCTTATCATTTGTGATTAGATCACCTAGATATATAAATGATAGGAGGTCCATGTGGTTTGTTCCTGGATTGAGAATGATATGAGACAATATCAGTCCACGAAGGATAAATCATTAAATATCCCTAGTAAGAGCATTATCGAGATTGGACATCGATGAATGCGTAAAAGACTAGTATTACACTTGTGCGCGTTGTGAGGGCACAACAACATAGGTCTCATATATTTGGGTATAGGTTACTCATGCAAGTGTAATAGGAGGTTGTGTTTCACCGATGGTACGGGAAACAGCTTCGCTCTGGATAGACCCCCTCGGAATTCCATTGGTAGTATGACTATGTGTCTATGGAAATCTGAAATCAGGGTAGGTGTATTTGGTCTTAACCTGAGACTTGCCCCGCTAATACTTGCGACAATCAATATACTTTGGTTGCGGTCGTCCAGGGCTTTAACAGGTTCTGTGTACGCCAATGCTGGGTATATTGAGAATCATAGTGTGTTGGGTGTGATGTCAAGACGGAAGTGTCACTCCAGTCATATGGAGTTGATGATCGTACAGGGATACAGAACTGGTTATCTAAATAAGGTTGCAACCGTCGGGATAATATGACTTAGTCATGACTATCCGATATTAAAGAGACTAGTTGCTCGTTATCCGATATATGCTTCGTACGGGGTAGACACTGTACCAGCCCCAGGCCTCGCATGTGATCATTCGATACTGGACAGAAATACGCAATACTACGTATACTACGCCTGATACAGATCCTTTATTCCAGTAAGGATATTTGCAGAAAATTGGGTAGGCATGGTGCTTTACTAGAAGCCAACCTTGTCTTGTAAATCGGTATAAACGTAGTACGAGGTACTTACGTGTTCGGATAGTCCGACGACCGAATTTACTGCCAACATATCCGGGGATCTCATGGGTCGCTTCCCAAAGAATCACCGATGACGTATGACTCGCACTTTTAATTAATCTGGGATTAATTAGATGAAAGAGAAAATTAATCTGGGATTAATAGCGGAGATATTTTATCTGGGATAAAATATCAATTAAAGAGAGATAACGGTTAATTTGGAATTAATAGGCAAATTAATATATTCGATATATTAAACGAAATTAGATTTCGACGCGGAATTAAAATTAGATTTTAATTCGGGCGAACGAATTAATTTAGAATAATTCGTCAGCGACGTGAATAGTGATTTCGCTAGGCGTTATCATTTAATTACGACGCAACGAAAAATTCGTTAATTTGGAATTAGCGAACCCTAGCCTGGGATTGTTTGCTAGCGCATTCGCATTTCGAATTCGAGTGCGGCACGCAAGTCAAATCAAGCGTCAAATCATTAGTCGCATCAAGCGTCAAATCACTTGTCACTTTGAGTGATGTGACTTGACAACTTGATTGAGGTGACTTGATGTGTGTGGTTGGATAAGCTTGTACTTGTTTGACTTTTGAAATCAAATAAAGGTATATGTTAATTGATTTTAGAAATCAATTTTATCGATTACATAAAACCTATTCTCTCTCTTTCTTCTTCACTCCCTCTCTCACGCCATTTTATGTTTTTGCTGGACTGAAACCAAAAATAATGGGAAGCAAAGTGGTGAGATTTGTGGCAAATTTCTAGAGAGCTAGCACTCCGAGAGACATGCGAAGGTGATAGGGAAGTCCACCCATGAGCCGGGAATCGTTCGACGAAGCTTGGAGCTTGAATTCTTGAAGAGGAAGGCCGAAACCAGTGAGCTGCTACTGCCCACTACCGAGCAGTCCATGGAGGCAGAAACCAAGTTTTGTTGTCCTCCGCGTCACTCAACCGATCGATGTGAGTATTCCGCGACTTTCTCGAATGTATTCACTTATGTTTCATGCTTGATAATTGATCTTGGGATGCTTAGAATCTCCAACAATGAGGTCCCATATTATTTTTTGATTGTTCTTGCATTGTAATCTAATGAGCATGGGCTAATTACATTGGTTTAAAGGTCCTCCATTTGAGGGAAATGCCTAATGGCTACCTTTACCACAATATTTTACCGCACCTTTAATCATTCAATTATTTACCTTCCTCGTGTTATCGCTTTGTTTACTCTTGTATCGCCATCTAGTGCGCATGGGCTAATCAGGTGGGGTAAAGGTCCTATATTCGAGAGAAAGGCCTAAAGGTACCTTTACCGTGATTTTTTGCCGCGCCGGACGAAGTACGTTTGATTGAACGTGAGATACGTTCAATCGGGCATACGAGGTCCTATATAGATGTTGGCTGCGGTGCATCTCTTTCATCATCATGTTACTTACATTTTGCATACCATTGACTTCGCTATTCATCTTTGTTTTTGGTCGTTGTTTTGCATCTTTTCATCACATGTCATACATGTTTACTCCTTTGGTCATTTCCTTTGTATTATGTACCTAATTATGAGTGCTTTTTTTTATTAATGCTTTTACAATTATCATTTATTGCACCTACTGCACTTATTTGTTTAATATGCCTATGAAATTATGTATTTGTCTCCCCTTTTTATTCTATTTACGTTTATGGATGTGCAAATTCGTGTGTTTATTTAAATTATCATGCATGTGTTGCATATGACTTGGTTATTGTAGACAACAGAACCTGGGGCGACGCAATGCTGTTCCAGGCTCGGGGGCCTGGTTGGGAGGTCGGAGTAGCCACGGGGGACTAAACCGGAGAGTAATGGAGTCGCCACTCGGTGTGAACTGGGACAAAGATTTAAGGCCGCACTCACCCCTCGCAAGGGAAGACCTCAAACCATTGGGTTCGGAATGGTCCCTTACTTATGCAACTTGTAATGTAAAGATTTATGCAATAATCCAACCAAGCCTATGACATATATTTCCAAGTGCAACACAATCCTAAATTCACATGCTTGAAAGTATAGTTTACATCTAACATACATGAAACCAAATCTTATTGCCAAATTCACATGCTCAAAAGTAGGCCTTTGCAACAACAAGCACATAACGTCATAAGAATTCAATCATTCATGTAAATATAAACACAAACAGTCATGGTAACATTTGCGTGTAATGTAAAGGAAATCAAAATGACGACAAATAATATTGTAGGCGCATAACAGAAATAGACAACTAGAGAGCTAATACAAATGCATAGCGTACAAAGGGGTAACCATATGCTAAGATGGATGTCGTAACGTGATGCAAGAGGATCTGTTTACCGTGTGCGTTCGTGTAGCGTTTGTAGACGCGTTCGAACGGTAAACAAAAGGTTTTCGTTCGAGTAGCGTTTGTGAACGCGTTCGAACGTAAATGAAACAGAATGCACACGTTTGTATGGCGTTTGTGAACGTGTTCGAACGGAAATGAAACAGAATACTCACGTTCGTGTGGCGTTTGTGAACGCGTTCGAACAGAAATGAAATAGAATGCTCACGTTCGTATGGCATTCGTGAACGCGTTCGAACGGAGATGAGACCTGATGCATGATAAGGGAAAATGCATGCGCGTTCGAGTTGCGTTCGTAAACGCGTTCGAACGGGAACATACCTGATGCATGAAATGGGACGCAATACATAAACAACAAAATAAAGGGGGCGGGGGCACGGCGACGTACTGCCGTAAAGGTGGCGTTTTGGGGCTCTTGATCTCTCAAAGAGAGGACCTTTAGACCAACATACTAAGCCCATGCGCGTCACATCAAATCATGCATACAAACATAAAGACAATCATATCAAACTAAGTATGTCTGATTGAACGTATCTCGCATTCAACCGAACACACATCAATCGGTGCGGCAAAGCATCGTGGTGAAGGATTTTAACCCTTCCGATTAGGGGACCTTTCATCGCACTTACTGAGCCCATGCACTCGATTATATCATACACAAATAAGTGACATACCGAATTTAAATAACAAGAAATAGATAAACCAAAGCAACACAAAACAAGAGAAGGTGCCGTTTACTCAAGTGGTACGTGGAGTTGTATCCCAAGTACAGACCGCACTACCGTCCATTCGGATTCGGCTACGGAATTTACGTCTGGGTTTCCATCCTATATACCACAAGAGACTACACTCTTCCATTTCATTCAAGCCACAACATGCATCCATAAACGACTCTCATGCGAATAGAATTCAATAATAAAAGAAACGAATATAAACTAATGAAAAAGTGCCCTCAGGTCTAACCTTTTAAATCACCTCTCGGATGTACGGTACACGATCGTCGGAAGGGTGGATGCTCCGCAACTCTTCCGGTTCACTGGTTCACTATTCTCATTCGTTGTCTTACTATTTTGGGTTGTCGTTCTCCATCTTTTGCTGCTGCTTTTGACTCCGATTCGTTGCCGTTGCTACTGTTTTACTGCTGTATTTTAGTTACTGTTTTTGGGATGTTTTGGCTACTGTTTTGGGTGTGATTTTCGGTGATATTATGGTGTGGTTCGGGTGCTGTTTTATGTGTGTGTTTAGGGCTGCTGTATGGGCTGTTTTAGGAGGTATAGGGGCTGCTATAATTCGGTAATGAGGGAGTGGAGAGCTAGTGGAGGCTTTTCTTGTATAAATGAGCTAGGAGGTTGGATGTCTTGGTTAGGGGTTGTTTATATAGAGAATGGCTAGGGCTTCACTTGTCTCACAAGGAAGGGATTTTAAAGGGAGGATTTGATTTGGTTTAGATTAGGGAGGTTGAATATTTAGTTTGTGTTGATTAGGCATACAATATTTTAAGTTAGGAATAATATATATTTGATTGGGAATATAATTGGTTGATTGATTTTTAATTAAGCATGACATCTTTTTAGTTTGGTATATGATTTTTAGATTTGTTTTGATTTCACCATGTGTTGAATATGTTTTTAAGTGGGCTTGGCCATGTGGGCCAAGGTTTGGGCGAATTGGGCTTGATGTGAGGTTATCAGCAAAACCAGAATTACCGACACCGTTCGAACGCTTACTCGAACGTAGCACGAACGCCCGCAATCTGTTTGACGTTCGAACGTATACACGAACGTAGCACCAATGAAAATACTGAACATTGTTTATTCTGAATTCCCCTTCCGATGTCCGTTTTCCGTGACCTCCGGGACTTAAAAAGTAGTGTCTCCAAAATGAGACTCATCATAGGGACTTATGTGGAAAAATGTAGTGCCTACAGTCGCCCCCACTTTGATGGGACTTGTGTAATGTGTAACAGTGACAATCCTATCAAAGTTATGCAATGCATTTTCACTTACCTGGCTCGCCAGCTGCCACTTGACTTACCATGTGTTGAGTTGAGTTGATCTGGATGGTCAGGTACTGCGACCCCTGGTTCATTCCCGAACCGTGCTGTGATGTGGTCCATTCCCGAACCGTTGCTGTGAGGTGGTCCATTCCCGAACCGTTACTGTAAGGTGGTCCCTTCTCGAACCGTTACTGTAAGGTGGTCCATTCCCGAACCGTTACTGTGAGGTGTCCATTCCCGAACTGTTACTGTAAGGTGTTCCATTCCCGAATCATTACTGTGAGATGTCCATTCCCGAACTATTACTATGAGGTGGTCCATTCCCGAACCGTTACTGTAAGGTGGTCCATTCCTGAACCGTTACTATGAGGTGGTCCATTCCCGAACCGTTACTGTAAGGTGGTCCATTCCTGAACCGTTACTGTGAGGTGTCCATTCTCGAACCGTTACTGTGAGGTGGTCCATTCCCGAACCGTTACTGTGAGGTGTCCATTCCCAAACTATTACTGTGAGGTGGTCCATTCCCGAACCGTTACTGTAAGGTGGTCCATTCCCGAACCGTTACTGTAAGGTGTCCATTCTCGAACTGTTCTTCCATTCTTGGAGTGTCATTCTCGGCCTGTTCATTCTTGAACTCTGCTCCATTCTTGGATTGCCATTCTCGGCTTGTTCATTCTTGAACTGTCCATTCCGGACTATATCTCCATTCTCGGAGTGTCATTTCCGACTTGTCATTCTTGAACTCTGCTCCATTCTTGGATTGCCATCCTCGGCCTTGTTCATTCTTGAACTGTCCATTCTCGGACTATTTCTCCATTCTCGGAGTGTCATTTCCGACTTGTTCATTCTTGAACTCTACTCCATTCTTCGATTGCCATCCTCGGCTTGTTCATTCTTGAACTGTCCATTCCCGGACTATATCTCCATTCTCGGAGTGCCATTCTCGGCAGAACTGATCTGATGCGATGCGGGCCTCGCCCCCAGAATGCCATACCCGGCAATGCTGATCTGATGTAATATGGGCCTCGGCCCTTGGGATTCATCCCAAACTGATACTGATGATATGGGCCTCGCCCATGTGATTCGTTCCTGAAGATTGCTGACATTGTACTGTTACTGCTTCTGGTTGGCTTGCATTCGGCGCTTTCTTTTTTTTTTCTCCTTTGAAACCTGTTATTACAAAGCAGAATAAACACGAAAGGATGCAAAATGTGTTACGTGTATGCATGCATGAATGTTCCTATCCCGTCGGGTTAGGTCTTCCGTTAATTCTCTTGGTGACTGCTTAGCCTTCTCTTCCTCAGACAAGCTATTTCTTCAGTCTGTCTATGTTGATCGGCTCGGTGAACTAATTCCCTTCCAAGTCTGATATCTTCACTGGCTTTATTTCCCAATTTCTGAATGTCTATCTTATCTTTTCTGTTTGCTTATTTCGAAGGTTCCCCGTGTTTATCACTGGATTCCAAAGTACCAAGGTTGAATATTTTTCTCAAATATACTCATATTGCAGAAGAGTTTCAGCAAAATGAACGTCTTTATTATTGTTGAGGAAAAGAGTTCGAGAAAGTAACAAAATCAATGTCAAAAAAACTGGATCAAATAGACTAGGAGGAACATCTCCATCATCCGCAGCACTGCCTTCTTCCTCGGCCTATGGTTCTTCACTGTCATCCATGTAAGAAGCTTGGTGGTTGATGGTTTCTTTTCATGGGTTGGGTATTTTATGGGAATCTATGAGATCTTGAATTTCATGCCTGAGGCGGGTGCAGTTGTCAGTGTCATGGCCATGTAGCTGGTGGAAGTGACAATAAAGGTTCACATTTATGTGTGGTGGTGGGGGGTGCGGAAGTGGCTTGCCTTCTAAGGGTTCAAGATTCCTTGTCCCTGTAACTTTTCAAATACCTTCGACAAGGGTCTACCAAGGTTGGAGAATTGCCGGTTTCTGATGGTAGCGACTTCGGCAGTAGCGGGCTTTGTCTCAGAAGGCCCCCCAAAAGTTCTTTTACTCTGGCCATAAAACTTTTTGTTTTCAGCCTCCTCTTCCTCAATATCCATGACAGTTTCCCTCAACTGTCGAAAATCAGAAATCATCGAAGTCATCCTCCTCAGCTTACCATAAATAGAGGGCTTGGTGCCCTTGATAATCATCTTAATTTGGTCTTTCTCTGAAGGCCGAGAGTCTGCATTTTCAAAAGCTGGCTTCTCCAGCGATCCACATACTCTTTGAAACTTTCCTCTGGCTTCTGCTTAGTGTTCTCCAAATCACGGAGTGACAAGTCAATTTCTAAGTCTGTGACATACTGCTTCATAAAAGCATCAGCTAGTTCCCTCCAATCTTCCTTAACCTTCTTCTCAAGGCTATGATACCAAACCACAGGTGCCCCCTCAAGTGACATCCCAAACATCTTTTGGACTTGGCGCTGTGATAGGCCCACTGAACTCATGACTGAGACATATTGCTGCAGATGGACTCTTGGGTCTCCATTCCCATTAAACTTGGCCATGTCGGGCATTTTAAACTGAGCTGGCAGCTGTTCTCCGAAGGTCATTGCCTCATAGTCTAACAACTCTTCATGTTTACCCCTCATTTTACGGGTAACTGTTTCAACCTGATCCCGGAGCTTCTGAAATTCTGCCTGAGACCCAATCACTTTGCCTGTTGCATACTCTGCTATGTCATCATCAAAAGTGGGGATATCATCCCCCAACCCATTCAGAGGCTCCTCGCGCCTCACATTCTCAGAATTTCCCCCAGCACGGGGCACAACCATATCTTTCATGGCAGTAGTCAAGGCTTGCAACTGTTCAATAATCTTGGCGAAACCATTCTCCAACTGATCTATCCGGGATACCTCAATATCTGATTCACTCATGTCTGTTCTCAGTATTTTGGTGAGTCTTCCCTTTTTTCTAACCCAACGGGAATCTATGATGGCTTTCAGAACACAAGGGTTAACATGATATATGTATGCATGGGGTGCATGGGATGTATGATATGCATGCAATACAAGAAATATATCAACTCATTAAAATTTTCACATAAATCGGCTCATCATCATTTTAGAAGTTTTTGGGCTAACTGTCATAGGAGTGAACTCGTCCCAGTTTAAATGGCCCAACGAGTTCACATCTCATGGCAAAGAGCCCAACTAAATCCAAATGATAATATTCGAACACAATCATGAAATGGCCCATTGTTATTTAGAAGCCTTTTGGCCCAATCGTCATAAGATATGTTCTTGTCCCAGTTTAAATGGCCCAACAAGCCCATATCTCATGACAAAAGACCCAGATGGATTCAAATAGCAATGTTCCCAAACATAAGCATACAAGGAAGATATTATAAACATAAAATAATAACTTCTACCGTGTGGCCCACCATCATTTCAGAAGCTTTGGGCCTAATTGTCATAAGATACGAACTTGCCCCAGTTTAAATGGCCCAGCAAGTTCGCATTTTTGACAAGAGTCCAATTCATCCAAATGATAATGGTCTTAAAGCACAAGGAAATATTTGTTATAGGCTATACAACCCGGTCTACGCATGGGTTCGTGGGAGTATGGACAAAGGCTCTCATCGGCGAAGGATGGCCCACAACTAGGTCTCCCCAATCAAGGGTTCGAGCAACCAAGTGAGCGCATTCCCTTTTTATACACTAAGGTACGTGCCAATGAGCTATGGTGGTGGTGACGGACTGTCAAATGGATTTCCCGTTGTAGATTCCCCAGAGGGAAGGTGGAGCGAGCTCACTTAGTACCCAAAGCCTCTCAGGCTCTTATCGCTTGGTGTCAGGAATAAACAACGAGTCCTACAAATTAGTCCATCACAAAGGCTACGAGTAATGGCCATATAGGTGTCCTCACAGCTTTTCCTTCTAGAAAGGTAGTGAGTGAAGGAAGACACAAAACCATTACCTAGCCTCAAGTGCCCTTGATTAAACCCCTACTTTATCCACTATAGACATGGTCAATTAAAACATAAATCCAAACATTACAAGACAATATTTCGGGGCCAATTCTCTATCCCCAGTGGAGCCGCCAGACTGTAGACACAGAACCTGGGGCGACGCAATGCTGTTCCACGCTCGGGGGCCTGGTTGGGAGTACGGAGTAGCCACGGGGGACTAAACCGGAGAGTAATGGAGTCGCCACCCGGTGTGAACCGGGACAAAGACTTAAGGCCGCACTCACCCCTCGCAAGAAAGACCTCAAACCATTGGGTTCGGAATGGTCCCTTACTTATGCAACTTGTAATGTAAAGATTTATGCAAAAATCCAACCAAGCCTATGACATATATTTCCAAGTGCAACACAATCCTAAATTCACATGCTTGAAAGTATAGTTTACATCTAACATACATGAAACCAAATCTTATTGCCAAATTCACATGCTCAAAAGTAGGCCTTTGCAACAACAAGCACATAACATCATAAGAATTCAATCATTCATGTAAATATAAACACAAACAGTCATGGTAACATTTGCGTGTAATGTAAAGTAAATCAAAATGACGACAAATAATATTGTAGGCGCATAACAGAAATAGACAACTAGAGAGCTAATACAAATGCATAGCGTACAAAGGGGTAACCATATGCTAAGATGGACATGTCGTAACGTGATGCAAGAGGATCTGTTTATCGTGTGCGTTCGTGTAGCGTTTGTAGACGTGTTCGAATGGTAAATAGAAGGTTCTCGTTCGAGTAGCGTTTGTGAACGCGTTCGAACGTAAATGAAATAGAATGCACACGTTCATATGGCATTTGTGAACGCGTTCGAACGGAAATGAAACAGAATACTCACGTTCGTGTGGCGTTTGTGAACGCGTTCGAACAAAAATGAAATAGAATGCTCACGTTCGTATGGCGTTCGTGAACGCGTTCGAACGGAGATGAGACCTGATGCATGATAAGGCAAAATGCATGCGCGTTCGAGTTGCGTTCGTAAACGCATTCGAACGGGAACAGACCTGATGCATGAAATGGGACGCAATACATAAACAACACAAAATAAGGGGGCGCGGCGAAGTACTGCCGTAAAGGTGGCCTTTTGGGACTCTTGATCTCTCAAAGAGAGGACCTTTAGACCAACATACTAAGCCCATGCGCGTCACATCAAATCATGCATACAAACATAAAGACAATCATACAAACTAAGTATGTCTGATTGAACGTATCTCGCATTCAACCGAACACACATCAATCGGTGCGGCAAAGCATCGTGGTGAAGGATTTTAACCCTTCCGATTAGGGGACCTTTCATCGCACTTACTGAGCCCATGCACTCGATTATATCATACACAAATAAGTGACATACCGAATTTAAATAACAAGAAATAGATAAACCAAAGCAACACAAAACAAGAGAAGGTGTCGTTTACTCAAGTGGTACGTGGAGTTGTATCCCAAGTACAGACCGCACTACCGTCCATTCGGATTCGGCTACGGAATTTACGTCTGGGTTTCCATCCTATATACCACAAGAGACGACACTCTTCCATTTCATTCAAGCAACAACATGCATCCATAAACGACTCTCATGCGAATAGAATTCAATAATAAAAGAAACGAATATAAACTAATGAAAAAGTGCCCTCAGGTCTAACCTTTTAAATCACCTCTCGGATGTACGGTACACGATCGTCGGAAGGGTGGATCCTCCGCAACTCTTCCGGTTCACTGGTTCACTGTTCTCGTTCATTGTCTTACTGTTTTGGGTTGTCGTTCTCCATCTTTTGCTGCTGCTTTTGACTCTGATTCACTCACTGCCATTGCTACTGTTTTGCTGCTGTATTTTAGTTACTGTTTTTGGGATGTTTTGGCTACTGTTTTTGGGTGTGATTTTCGGTGATGTTATGGTGTGGTTCGGGGGGCTTTTTATGTGTGTGTTTAGGGCTGCTTTATGGGCTGTTTTAGGAGGGTATATAGGGGCTGCTGTAATTCGGTAATGAGAGAGTGGAGAGCTAGGGGAGGCTTTTCTTGTATGAATGAGCTATGAGGTTGGATGTCTTGGTTAGGGGTTGTTTATATAGAGAATGGTTAGGGCTTCACCTTCTCACATGGAAGGGATTTTAAAGGGAGGATTTGATTTGGTTTAGATTAGGGAGGTTGAATATTTAGTTTGTGTTGATTAGGCATACAATATTTTAAGTTATGAATATATATATTTGATGGGAAATATAATTGGTTGATTGATTTTAATTAGGCAGACATCTTTTTAGTTTGGTATATGATTTTTAGATTTGTTTTGATTTCACCATGTGTTAAATATGTGTTTTAAGTGGGCTTGGGCGTGTGGGCCAGGTTTGGGCGATTGGGCTTGATGTGAGGCTATCAGCAAAACCAGAATTACCGACACCGTTCGAACGTTTACTCGAACGCAGCACGAACGCCCGCAATCTATTTGACGTTCGAACGTATACACGAACGTAGCACCAATGAAAACAGTGAACCTTGTTTATTCTGAATTCCCCTTCCGAAGTCTGTTTTCCGTGACCTCCGGGACTTAAAAGGTAGTGTCTCCAAAATGAGACTCATCATAGGGACTTATGTGTAAAAATGCAGTGCCTACAGTTATATTATTGCATAAATCCTTTCATTACAATTGGCATAATAAGGGACAATTTCGAACCCAATAGTTTGAGGTCTTCCCTTGAGAGGGGTGAGTGCAGCCTTAAATCATTTCCCAGTTCACACAGGGTGGCGACTCCATTTTATTTCTCCGGTTTAGTCTCCCACGGGCTACTCCGTACTCCCGATCGGGCCGCGAGCCCGGACAGCATCGCACACCTCTGTGGCCATGTCTACAGTCTGGCGACTCCTTTAGGGATAGAGAATCGGCCCCAAAATAATGTCTTGTAATTTTTGTGATTTTTGCTTTAGTTAACCTTGTCTAAATTTGATTTAACCAAATGTATTATTAGAGTTAGATAATGATTTGGTGTCTTCCTTCACTCACTACCTTTTTATAGCCAAAAGGAAAAGTTGTGAAGACATCTAGATAATCATTTACTTGAAGCTTACCTTAAAGTATATTTAAAACGATGGACTAATTTGGATGATGTGTTGTTTATTCCTGTCACCAAGACGATAAGAGCCTAAGAGGTAAGGGTATTTAAGAGAGTTAGCTCCTGTTAGATAATTATGACCCATATTGTCACTATTTGTAAAAGACATAAAGGTTTTTGTACAAATTAATTATGTAGCAATGAAATTGCATTTTATCATTTTGTAATTTGATTACTTATATATATAAATGATAAAAGTCCCTATGATTAGTTCTGGATTATAAGATATGAGACAGTATCAATCCATAAGGGTTTAATCATTATATATCCCTAGTCGTAATATTAACGAGACTGGACATCGATAATGCAGAATAGACTAGTATTGCACTTGTGCGTGTTATGGAAGCGTAACAGCATAGTTTCTCATATATTTAAGTATTGGATACTTATGCAAGTGGATATTAGGTTGTGTTACCGATGGTACGGAAAGAGCTTCGCTCTGGATAGACCCCGCGAAATCCATTGGTAGTATGACTATTGTAGACAACATAACCTGGGCGACGCTGTTTCTAGGCTCGCGACCTAGTTGGGAAGTACGAAATAACATGGAGTCGCCACCCGGTGTGAACCGGGACAAGATTTAAGGCCGCACTCACCCCTCGCAAGGGAAGACCTCAAACCGTTGGGTTCGGAATGGTCCTTACTTATGTCACTTATGATGATATGATTTGTGTAATTAATCACCGAGTCTACTCAAATAATCATGCTCAAGGGTACTTAGATCTAACATGCTTTCATCCAAATAACTCCACGCAATATAACGCAACGAGCATATTGAACCATTAATTAACATGTATAACCATTTTCCAAACACATCATAAACTAATAACATGCATAAAGAATAACCTAAATATGCGTTAAACAATAACAAACTAAATTAAATCATGCTTCAAATAATAAACGAATAACCTAAAGACTACATCATGCTCAAATACAAATTTTGGATGAGACGAGATACGTGTATCTTAAGTGGTACGTGGCATTGTATCCCGAGTGCAGACCATACTACCGTCCATTCGGAATCGGCTATGGAATTTAACATCCGGGTTTCCATCCGATATACCACAAAGGGGAACACATATTCCGCTCATCCAACAATCACATCATGCTTCAAACGACTCTCATGCAATAATATTTTAAAATAACTAAAATAAAACGAAAGAGGATAAGTAAAAAGGGTGCCCTCAGGTCTAACCTCTTTTGTCGTCCAAGAAAAGAGCGTTACACGTCTGGTTGGAAGGGTGATTGATCCGATACTTTTCTGATTCGTTAACTCAATGTCTTTCCTCGCTGTTTCGGTGTTCGGGTTATTACTTTCACTCCGTTTCACTGCTGTTTTAAGGGTATCTTCTGCTCACTACTTTGGTTAGTTCGGTGACTGTTTCCCGGGGTTTAAATGGGACTGTTTGTGCAGTTTCTTTTGGGTGTGTTGAAGGCAGTTTACTGGGCAGTTTCCGGGCTATTTCAGGGGACAATATGAGGGCATTTTGGGTAGTTTTAGGGCTGTTTTTGTCTCGGTTTACTGGTTGTGTTCTGGACAGTGGACTGAGTGCAATTTTGGAGACTGATTCAGTGCTAATAAGGGCCGTGTGGTGCGTGAGGATATGTTTAAGGGTGATGGTGTTTGCTTGTCGTGAAGGTGTATGTGGCGTGGAGGGCTGGTCCGTGGCTTAAGTTGCTTAAGGGGTGTAGGTGCGTGGGTAGTGGCTGCAAGTTGATGGGGCTGGTCAGCGTGGGCTGACTTGAAGGCGTTGAGGGCACGAATTGAAGCAGGCTTGTAGTGGCTATATGGCGTGAAGCAATCTTGCTACGTGGCTAGTGGGCAGTGCATGAAAGGCTAAGTGGGTGGCTGAAGGCTGTGACGAGTTCGTGAATATGGGGGTGGCGTTGAAGGGCGAGAAGATGAGGGCTGATGAATAGGGTTTGAGGCTGTTTATGGTCAATGAATAGTGAGTTGGGCGAACATGTGGCTGCTGGAGTTAGGGGCTTATCTTGGCAGTGTGTGCATGCGTTGAAAGTATAAAGGGCTGAGTGCCGTGTGTGAGTGGTTAAGGCAGTGTGCCGTGATGAAGGCTAGAGGGAGTGGGGGCTCGTCGAGAGTCATTAGGGGTTATTTGTTTTGCGTCGGTGGAGTTCCATGTAGGGTTGATGATTGTTGTTTGCTGAGAATGGGTGTTAAGGTTGTAGTCGGTTAGTGGGCAGCTAGGGTTTAGTGGCTTTTGTTGAACGTGAAGAGGGGTTGCTGGTCTTTTGTTTATTCGGTTTGTAGATTGTGAGTGGCTATACCGAGTGATCTTGCATGAGTGTGGGGGGTTATTTAAGGGAAATGGCTGATAGCTTTTTAGGGTTTCATTGCTTGGTTTTTTGGTTGTTACCGTGGAGATCAGAAGGTGAGAGAGAGGTTAGAGATGATGTCTTTTGAGGGCAGAGGGTTTGAGCACTTAGGGTTTATTTTTCTTTGCTGTGAATCTGTGAGTGGGAGCTGGGCGAGGTTGTTCTATTGTGTGAATGAAGGGCTTAGGTTTGTTTGAGTGGTGGCCGAGAAGATGAGATGGAAACTTCTTGTTATTTTTTTGTTGGTGCCATGAATAAGCTTTGTGTGTGTTAGGGTTTATTGGTTTACCTTTGGTTCAGAGAGAGAGCGGGATGAAGAGGGTTAGCTGCTAGAGAGAAGAGAGGGTCGTGCGGTGATTTGTTTGGGTTTCTTTTTCTGGCTGGTTGAGGGAGGGATTTATTAACTTATTTAGGGAAGAATATGTGTATTTTAGGAGGGGATTATTTAAATTAGGTTTGATGATTTGTTTAATTTAGAAATAGATTGATTTTTAATTTGGAAGTGAATTATTTAATTTTGGTATTTGATTTTAATTTGATTTATTTAATTTGAATTGCAATTAATTTAATTTGTGAATTTAATTTAATTAATTAATGTTTGTGAGTTTTAGATTTAACGTTTAATTTAATTGGTTATTTAATTACTTAGATTTAATTTAAATTTAATTTGTGACATATATTTTAAATGTTTGATTTCTTGGATGTGATTTAATGGGTTTGGTGTGTTTTAAAATAGAGGTCCCCAACGAACCCGAAGGGAAACAAGCGAGTTAAATCTGACAAAAATGCTAATTTCCAACTTTACCATTCCAACGTCCGTTTGTTGGATAATATGACCCATAGCGTCACTATTTGTACAGATCATAGTGTTGTTGTACAAATTAACTATGTGACAAGGAAATTGCACTCTCATCATTTGTGATTAGATCACCTTAGATGTATAAATGAACAGAGGTCCATATGATTAGTTCCTGGATTGAGAATGATATGAGACAGTATCAGTCCACGAAGGATTAATCATTAAATATCCCTAGTCGTCGTATTATCGAGACTGGACATCGATAATGCGGAATAGACTAGTATTGCACTTGTGCGTGTTGTGAGGGCACAACAACATAGTTCTCATATATTTGGGTATTGGATACTCATGCAAGTGCGATAGGAGGTTGTGTTTCAATGATGGTACGGGAAACAGCTTCGCTCTAGATAGACCCCTCGGAATCCCATTGGTTATTATGACTATGTGTCTATGGGAGTCCGACATCAGGGTAGGTGTGTATGGTCTTACTTGAGACTTGCACCGCTAATGCTTACGACAATCAATATACTTTAGTTGAGGTCGTCTAGGACTCTAACCGGTTCTGTGTACGCCAATGCTGGGTATATTGAGAATCGTAGAGTATTGGGTGTGATGTCAAGACGGAAGTATCACTCCAGTCATAGTGGAGATGATGTCACGCATATACGGTATTAGTGCTCTTAAGTGCTGGCCGGCCATCGGGATATTATGACAAGGTCATTTATATCCGATTATAGAGACTAGTTACCAGACATCCTACATGTGCTTCGGACGGGGCAGACACTTATCCAGCCCCAGCTCTAGCACGTGACTATCCGATACTGGGCCAATATACGCAATACTTGGTATACTACGCTTGATATAGATCTTAAATATTCTTAGATGAATATGACCGGAGAATTGGGTAGACTTCGTGCTTTGCTAGAAGCTGATCTTGTCTCGTAAATCGGTAGAACGTAGTACTTGGTACGTACGTGATTCGGATACTCCGACGACCGTATTTACTGCCGACTTATCCGGGGATCTCATGGGTCGCTTCCCGATAATGCACCGATGACGCATAACTCGCACTCATTAATAATCTGGGATTATATAGAAGAGAGAGAAAATTAATCTAGGATTAATTACGGAGATATTTTATCTGGGATAAAATATCGTCTAAAGAGAGAGAATGATTAATTTAGAATTAATCGGTAAATTAATATATTCGATATATTAAACGAAATTAGATTTCGACGCAGAATTAAAATTAGATTTTAATTCGGGCGAACGAATTAATTTAGAATTAATTCGTTAGCGACGTGAATAGTGAATTCGCTAGGCGTAATCATTTAATTACGACGCGATGGAAAATTCGCTAATTGAGAATTAGTGAACCCGAGCCCGAGTGTGATTGCGAGCGCATTCGTATTTCGAATTCGAGTGCGGCAACGCAAGTCACATCAAGCGTCAAATCATTCGTCACATCAAGCGTCAAATCAATAGTCACTTTGAGTGATGTGATTGATTTATTGATTGATGTGATTGATTGATTGAGTGATTGACACACATCAAGTCACTTTTATAAAGTGACATTGAATAGTTGATGGAAGTAGATGAAATAGTGGAATGGGAGAGACTTTTACCATTTAATTATTTATTGAATTATTTGGTAATTGTTTAATGTATTTTCTTGGAAAAATATATAAAGGTTTTTTGGAAAATCTTTTGAAACCAATTACACATTTTTCTCTCCATCTCTCATCCTCTCTTGCTCACGCCCAAGGGGCAATTTCTCTCTCTCTATTTTCACAGCTCACTGCCGTGAGCTTCAAGGGAAGCATGAGTGTGTTTTTGATGCAAAAACACAAGTGCTAGCACACTTACGAGACTTGCGAAGGTGTTAGGGAGGTTCACCCATGAGGCGGGATCCGTTCGACGAAGCTTGGAGCTTGCGGAAGGACCACTTTCACGCCCAAAATAGTGAGTTTATTCACTGCAGTTCACGCCCATTGCAGTGAGGATTTTCAATTTTGTTGCTTGCCGCATCTCTCAACCGATCGATGTGAGTATTCCGCTACCTCCGTTGATGTATTCACACATGTATTTTCATTCTTGTTTGATCTTGGGACCTAGAAAAAACCTAACAATGCATCAAAGCTATAGGTTCAAACATGAAATTGTAGGGCTTAAAATTGGGTAATTTTGTATTTGAGCATGATTTTGTGAAATTGGATGATTGAGCATGCTAAATATATGTTTATTGAAGATTGATTTGATCAATTTCAACAAAATTGATTGGATCAATTTTTTCCCAATTTGTGATGTTGGCCGAATGTGATGGATTTTTGGAAATCTTGGATTTTTTCATTTTATTCATTGGATGAGTTATAATAATGATGTAGGATGATGTTGATTTGAGATTGATTGGATTTAATTTTGATTGGATAAAAATCCCCAAATACTTACCTTGGCCGAATCCATATGCCCTTAATGTCTTGGTATTTTGATTTTTGACATTAGATGTATTGGAAATCATTCGGGAAGTTAATTAGATGTCGATTGTGGAATTAATTGGATTGAAATTCAAATCGGACAAAATTACTCCTTTGGCCGAGACTTAGAAGCATGTAAAATGGGTTTGATTTTTTCATTTATGTGTTGGACATGTGATAATGATAATGAACATGATTAATTGGACTAATTTCATGTTTTGGAAATATTGATTTGGGTGATTAATCATGTAATGCACTTTAGGTAATTAAATTGCGAAATTGGATTTGTGTAATTTAATGAATAAGGCCTTAAATTGGATTTGGGCTTATTAGTTGTAATTGGGCTTATTGGGCTTGATTTTATCAAGTTGGGTTTAGGCAAATGGATTGGATCCAATTGGGCCCAAAACCACTACCATAAAGCCCAAATGCGACTAATGAACCTTTAAAGTTTAATTGGGCCTAATGGGCCTAAATTGATTTCTAGGCTTATGGGGTTACTCCTTGATTGGGCTTTGGTTGCCGAAGCCCACGCCTTAAAGAAATTAATTAAAAGCCCATTGGACTTGAATTAAATTACGTTGGACGTTAATCGGGCTTTGAGACCCAAAGCGATTAAATTTGGAATTTAAGTCGTTAAAGGTTTATTAAATAAAGTGTAATATTTAATTTGGAATTGAATAGTGAATTAGTATTAAATACATATTAAATTTGATTTAATGTGTAGTTTAATTTAATTCATGAATTCGTACTTTGAGTACTTATTCGCAAAAACGAGTTTGACTCGAGCAAAATCAAATCGTTGTTTGAACATTGGATGATCACATAATTATCAGATTAATTAATTTGATTAGATTGATTGATAGCATGCTTTTGTGTGAATACGTGGTTGTGATGAATGAATAATGTATATCGGATGGATATTAGTCGGGTGGGGCAATTTTGGAAATTGTTGTAATAAATTCGATTTATTAAATTGGACCTGCGTGTCCAGCCTTATCACCTCTATTCTCTTTGTATTCTCTTCTCACCTATTCCCCTCAATGTAAATGAGGTTTCTTTAGAAGTGTAGTGTAACGGGTAGAAGTAATACAAGTGCTAGCTTGAGTGAGAAAGGGAGAGATTTGATCTAGGATCAATGTGTTAAGTATCCATCCGCATATCATTATTATTTTATTTCATATGCGCTTTATTATGTATTTAGAATGCATGTTTAAGGGTGTATGATGATGAGACCTTAACAAAGATAATGAAATTGGTAGCCAATTTGCACGCGAAAAACCCTCATCAAATATCATGCGTTTTTTCCTTCCATTGAGTAATTCTTACTCAAGATCCTAGATTGGCATGGGTTATTGGCCAAAGTCAAGCCCTTGTCCGTCAAAGATGTGTTTGAATCACGAGGCTTTGTTCCATATTGGTGTCTTGTCCAAGTTGTGGTTTGTTGGCCAAAGTCAAGACCACTTCTTGTCCAACGACATTGATTACGAAGCTTCCATGGTCAATGGGTCCGCGCTTGACTGGGATCATTAGGTTTGTTGTGCCAAAGCCAAGGCCTAGTTGATTCAGAGGAAAAAGGTTAGGGTATATATTCGATATATAGGCATATATAAGATATATGTTTCGGACTTGGATGTCCACCTACTGGATCTAGGAATTGGATTAGATCCAATTGATCTTAGAGATCTACCTAGTTAATTATCATACAATTTGTTGGCCAAAGTCAAGATTGTGTGATATTTAACGGGATCCTAGCCCACTAGGAAACACGGTTTCCCGAGTACTCGACAGAGGGTTAGAGGCTCGACGAAAAATAGTGGGAGGCAAGAATTGAATTTGCAATATTCGTTCAATTACTCGCCATACGCGCTCAAACAAATATCACTCGTCATATATTAAATGTTAGTTGGACTAATATTTAAATGTTGTTTTAATAAACAGTTGGACTGTATTATACTTGATTATATATAATTGGATTATATTAATCAATATATTTGAATTAATTAATTTCAGTTTACAGTTGATTTTATAATTGGATTATAGTAATCAATGTAATTGAGGTTAATTAATTTGGATTATATTGATTATATAGTTGGACTATTATAATCATTATAATATATAGTACCACTAATAATTGATTAAATAGTTGGACTATTGTAATCAAGATAAAATTGAAAAGTTGGATATTTAAAATATAATCTGGGATTAAAATATTTTAAATGATTTAATTTTCAAATTGGGAATAAATAATAGGTTACTTTATTTGATAAAATAACTTATTATACCTTAAGCCCAAAATTAAGCAAAATAAGTAGAGCATAAATCTTTGGAAGATTTATGTGATGATGACTTTAGTGCTTAATTTAATATACTTGTCATAAATCTAATTTTAGATTTAATAAGTATTAAAATTGCAATATATAATTCTTGGAGAATTAATTGACTATTCTAGAGGAGAAAAGTCAAAGTTTGCAATTGGGCATGTAGCACGAGGTGCACATCGTTTCGATATTCTAAAAACCCAAGGCTTGGCCTAAGGTTCCTGAAATATTGAAAAGGATAATTGACATATCCCAAAGTGACTACCATTTGGATATGGCAGACACGAAGGAATTAAAGAAAGGGCAAGGCTCTTACTTTAAAAATGATTGTCAAAGTTATGTTCACTACTAGTATTGAAATTAGATTTTAAATACTTAGTGTGGTACATAAAATATATGTATTGATGTTCAGAATCTGCTTTGAGCAGGATACTGACTTCAAGCTGAGATTGCTCTGCGAATCGGAAACGGGACGAAAGTCGCTGTTTCGACCGTAGATACCTAAGTTTAGGAACTACCCTTCGGGTGTGTACTTAAATTAGGAACTGTTATAATGTAACTAGTTTGACTAGAGACATTATCTTTATATCAGTGTTTAATCCATTGTGGATAAACCTTTATATTCTAGAACACTAAGTGTTTCATTATATAAAGATGATACTGAGATAAACACATTTAGATGTGAATAACAGAATTTATATTTTGAATATAATTAAAATCTCAAAACATATAAAATGACAAATAAATAGCTCAAATTGATTTGATCAAGTAGAGACTTATTTGTGGCATTGTTTTCTAACACAATTAAACAAGACTCGTATATCCGCACTTTTGAAGAGTGGGTACTAGGACTGATTTGACTATTCAAATAAAGTCTACGAATCTAGTTTATTAGGTAAAGTACCTAAAATACTATTTACTTGGTAATAGTAAAAATGCCACCGATCTGTTAGCCCTATTCATGGTGAAGTTAGTGGGCCCATATCTAGCTAGGCTAGATGTGAACATGAATATTTCGTGACCTTAACGGATGTGGCATCACGTTATGGTTATGTGTTTCTTTTGAAGAACACAGATCGGAAACTATTAGAGTTTCGACACGAAGTAGATAAACAGATCGACTATAGTATTATGCCGTCACGGTAAGACCGTAATGGAAAATACTTAAGCAGTAAGTTTCAAATATACATGAAAGAGTATAGTATTCTTTCAGATGAGGACTCCTCCCGAGACACGTCAGTTTGACGGTGTGTCAAACTAAAAACCGAATTTTGTTGGACATGATAAGGTTTATCACGAGTCGCTCTGAGCTATCATTTCCTTCAACATGATATGTATTAACAGTGCAAAACTTATTTAGAATAAGGTTCCATATAAATCTGTTTGACAGATATCATATAGGATATGAACAGGAAAGAAACAGGTTTCTCATTCCTAATAATTTGGGTATGCCGGCATAATTTTGGATGATACCAAACTAAGGACCCAAATTGGATAAGTGCCATATATAGGTTATCCTAAGGGAAACCATAAGTATAGTACTTATAAATCTCACATGAGAACAATATGATTGTGCTCACCATGCGGTTTTCCTAAGAGGAACACCGATATGCAGTGGTCAGTGGGAGGATAGTGATACTCGATGAAAATCGGAGTAATACTGTTCAAGGCACGAAGTCCTAATGGAACACAAATAGTTCATCAATGGTGAATCTAACCATTAATCTTCGAATACACAAGAACCTCGTAGATCGGAGAGAGTCAGAAAACAACCTGGGTATGGGTTTCTGATCTCACCTCATAAAGATGTCAATCTTATGGAGGTATATCAACCGACTACGTACGAGGAAGTGATACAAGGTATCAACTCCCTATTTTGGCAAAGTGCCATGAGTCCAAATGGATTCCATGTATAACAACTATGTTTGGATACTAGTTGTTGTACCACAAGGCATTGTGCCTATTGGTACATTAAACGTCTTCAAGGAAGACATACATGGATGGCAACATACCAACGTACAAAGCTAGGCTTGTGACGGAAAGGTATCGTTATCAACATTGTGTTGATTACGGTTCAACCTTTTACCTGTTGCCATAGTAAATCCATTTTGATAATGCTTGCTGAGATACTGCATATTTCATTTATGAAATGTGTCAGTTAAAGATCAAAATCGCTTTCCTGAAAAGGAAACCGTTTGGAGGATGTTTACAACATCCTGACGATTTTGTATAACCGACAAACAAGGTTTGCGGGTTATTCGATCCATGTTTGGATTGAGCAAGCATAAGGTTCTTGGAACTGTCGTTTTGAAATAATCATAATGGTTTATGATTTGACTCAAAACGAAATGATTCTTGTGTATATAAGGAGGTTAGTGGGCGCACTGACAATGAAATTCCCATAAAGCAATTGGTGAAAGCTTGGCTTTCATAGAAATTCTCCGTAGAATTCTGGGGAGTAACAACCTTTATTCAAGGAATAAAGATCTACTGGGATAGATTTGGAGTTGTTAACACTCTCTGGGAAATTGTACATTTAAAATGTACTTGATATGGTGTCTCATACGCTTTGAGCATATGGAGTCACAATCAGGACAATCCAAGTGATAGTCACTGGATTGAAGTTAGGACATCTATTAGTATCTTAGAGAACTAAAGATGTTGTCTTAAACTATGGAGAATGAGAACTTGAAGTGACTGGGATCACTGCTGCAAGTTTCCAAACAGTTAAATACTGCGGTACTATAAAGTTTGAATAACGGGACAGTGAGCTGGAAATCTTCCGAGCAAGATACTGTTGCCGAATAAACAACAAATGCGGATTATTGCTGCAGCTGAGGCAGCAATAGAAGCCATTTGGGTCGAAAATAAATCTAATTAGATTAGAGATAGTTCTGTTAGCAGCTGAGCTAGGCGTCAGCACAGGCTAAGGAATTAAAGGTCTCATCGACGATCCATATAATACTTCTATATTCATCTGATTCGTTCGGATCATACATCGTGGCGATGTGGTGATCGTATAAATCGCGTCAGACGATAATCATGGAAATCCGCTGACGAAAACCTTTTCTCAGCAATTTGAGCGAACCGTACATAGTTCGGGTGTACGACACTTGAGTGACTGGCTATGTGCCAAGTGGGAGATTGTTGGATAATATGACCCATAGCGTCACTATTTGTACAGATCATAGTGTTGTTGTACAAATTAACTATGTGACAAGGAAATTGCACTCTCATCATTTGTGATTAGATCACCTTAGATTATAAATGAAGAGAGGTCCATATGATTAGTTCCTGGATTGAGAATGATATGAGACAGTATCAGTCCACGAAGGATTAATCATTAAATATCCCTAGTCGTAGTATTATCGAGACTGGACATCGATAATGCGGAATAGGCTAGTATTGCACTTGTGCGCGTTGTGAGGGCACAACACATAGTTCTCATATATTTGGGTATTGGATACTCATGCAAGTGCGATAGGAGGTTGTGTTTCACCGATGGTACGGGAAACAGCTTCGCTCTGGATAGACCCCTCGGAATCCCATTGGTATTATGACTATGTGTCTATGGGAGTCCGACATCAGGGTAGGTGTGTATGGTCTTAACCTGAGACTTGCACCGCTAATGCTTACGACAATCAATATACTTTAGTTGAGGTCGTCTAGGACTCTAACCGGTTCTGTGTACGCCAATGCTGGGTATATTGATAATCGTAGAGTATTGGGTGTGATGTCAAGACGGAAGTATCACTCCAGTCATAGTGGAGATGATGTCACGCATGATACGGTATTAGTGCTCTTAAGTGCTGGCCGGCCATCGGGATATTATGACAAGGTCATTTATATCCGATTATAGAGACTAGTTACCAGACATCCGACATGTGCTTCGGACGGGGCAGACACTTATCCAGCCCCAGCTCTAGCACGTGACTATCCGATACTGGGCCAATATACGCAATACTTGGTATACTACGCTTGATATAGATCTTAAATATTCTTAGATGAATATGACCGGAGAATTGGGTAGACTTCGTGCTTTGCTAGAAGCTGATCTTGTCTCGTAAATCGGTAGAACGTAGTACTTAGTACGTACGTGATTCGGATACTCCGACGACCGTATTTACTGCCGACTTATCCGGGGATCTCATGGGTCGCTTCCCGATAATGCACCGATGACGCATAACTCGCACTCATTAATAATCTGGGATTATATAGAAGAGAGAGAAAATTAATCTGGGATTAATTACGGAGATATTTTATCTGGGATAAAATATCGTCTAGAGAGAGAATGATTAATTTAGAATTAATCGGTAAATTAATATATTCGATATATTAAACGAAATTAGATTTCGACGCGGAATTAAAATTAGATTTTAATTCGGGCGAACGAATTAATTTAGAATTAATTCGTTAGCGACGTGAATAGTGAATTCGCTAGGCGTAATCATTTAATTACGACGCGACGGAAAATTCGCTAATTGAGAATTAGTGAACCCGAGCCCGAGTGTGATTGCGAGCGCATTCGTATTTCGAATTCGAGTGCGGCAACGCAAGTCACATCAAGCGTCAAATCATTCGTCACATCAAGCATCAAATCAATAGTCACTTTGAGTGATGATTGATTAATTGATTGATGTGATTGATTGATTGAGTGATTGACACACATCAAGTCACTTTTATAAAGTGACATTGAATAGTTGATGAAGTAGATGAAATAGTGTAATTGGTTGAGACTTTTACAATTTAATTATTTATTGAATATTTGGTAATTGTTTAATTATTTTCTTGGAAAATATAAAGGTTTTTGGAAAATCTTTTGAAACAATTACACAATTTTTCTCTCCATCTCTCATCCTCTCTTTGCTCACGCCCAAGGGGCAATTTCTCTCCTATTTTCACAGCTCACTGCCGTGAGCTTCAAGGAAGCATGAGTGTGTTTTTGATGCAAAAACACAAGTGCTAGCACACTTACGAGACTTGCGAAGGTGTTAGGGAGGTTCACCCATGAGGCGGGATCCGTTCGACGAAGCTTGGAGCTTGCGGAAGGACCACTTTCACGCCCAAAACAGTGAGTTTATTCACTTCAGTTCACGCCCATTGCAGTGAGGATTTTCAAGTTTTGTTGCTTGCCGCATCTCTCAACCGATCGATGTGAGTATTCCGCTACCTTCGTTGATGTATTCACACATATATTTCATGTCTTGTTTGATCTTGGGACCTAGAAACAAACCTAACACCGTTTCCCACGGCTTTCACAACTAAAGAGGTAGTGTCTCCATACGAGACTCATCATCGGGCTGATATGCAAAAATGCAATGTCTACAGTCGCCCCCACTTTGATGGGACTTGTGTAGTGTGTGACTTTGAACAATCCTATCAAAGTTATGCAATGCATTTTTACTTACCTGGCTCGCCAGCTGCCACTTGACTTGCCTGCTGCTCTGCCGAGCTGATGATGCAGTGGACCTCGATCCTGGGATGCATCCCAATAACTGCAACCGACAACGGGGGCCTCGACCCTGGGACGCATCCCAATACCGCTGACAAACTGGGCCTCGGCCCGGGGACGCATCCCTAAACTGATGCAGTGAGTCCACGACCCTGGGACGCATCCCATTAACTGCAACCGACAACGGGGGCCTCGACCCTGGGACGCATCCCAATACCGCTGACAAACTGGGCCTTGGCCCGGGGACGCATCCCCAAACTGATGCAGTGGGTCCACGACCCTGGGACGCATCCCAATAACTGCAACCGACAACGGGGGCCTCGACCCTGGGACGCATCCCAATACCGCTGACAACTGGGCCTCGGCCTGGGGACGCATCCCTAAACTTATGCAGTGGGTCCACGACCCTGGGACGCATCCCAATAACTGCAACCGACAACGGGGGCCTCGACCCTGGGACGCATCCCAATACCGCTGACAAACTGGGTCTCGGCCCGGGGACGCATCCCCAAACTGATGCAGTGGGTCCACGACCCTGGGACGCATCCCAATAACTGCAACCGACAACGGGGGCCTCGACCCTGGGACGTATCCCAATACCGCTGACAAAATGGGCCTCGACCCGGGGACGCATCCCCAAACTGATGCAGTGGGTCCACGACCCTGGGACGCATCCCAATAACTGCAACCGACAACGGGGGCCTCGACCCTGGACGCATCCCAATACCGCTGACAAAATGGGCCTCGGCCGGGGACGCATCCCCAAAATATGATGTAGTGGGTCCACGACCCTGGGACGCATCCCAATAACTGCAACCGACAAACGGGAGCCTCGATCCTGGGACGCATCCCAATACCGCTGACTAAATGGGCCTCGGCCCGGGGACGCATCCCCAAAATGGAATATACTTACGATGATGTGGGTCTCAACCCTAGGATGCATCCCCAAACTTCTGGAGATGATGATATAGGCCTCGACCCTTGGACTCGTCCCCCAAAACTTGATACTGTAGCTGGTGTGGGTCTCAACCCTGGGACTCATCTCCGAAACTGATACTAATGCTGATGTGGGCCTCACCCTCGGGACTCATCTCCGCAACTGATAGTGATGTAGATGTGGAATGTGGGCCTCAACCCTGGGACTCATCCCTACAACTGATACTGATGACGATGTAGGCCTCGGCCTTGGGACTCATCCCACAACTGATACTGATGTAGATGTAATGGTTCATTCCTGAACTATACTGTATGAGATGGTCCATTCCTAAACCGTTACTGTGAGGTGGTCCATTCCCGAACTGTTACTGTGAGGTGGTCTATTCCCGAATTGTGCTGTGAGGTGATCCATTCCCGAACCGTGCTCCATTCTCGGAGTGTCATTCCCGGCTTTTGTTCATTCCTGAACTGTACTTCATTCTCGGATTGCCATTCCCGGCAGAAACTGATACTGAACTAATGTGGGCCTCGCCCCCAGAAAGCCATACCCAGCAGAACTAATACTGATAATGACGTGGGCCTCGCCCCCCGATTGCCATACCTGGCAAGACTGCTACTGATGTGGGACTCACCCCAAGCTGATACTGATGTGGGCCTCGCCCCCGAACCGATACTGATGTGGGACTCGCCCCAAACTGATATGGGCCTCGCCCCAAGTTGATACTGATACTGATTTGGGCCTCGGCCCCAAACTTATACTACTACTGAAGTGTCTTCATACCCGGAGTGCCATACCCGGCAAAACTGATACTGATGTCTTCGTACCCGGAGTGTCATACCTGGCAAGACTCCCGGCTTGTTCATTCCCAAACTGTGTTTCCATTCTCGGAGTGCCATTCTCGGCTTGTTCATTCCCGAAGCTTGCTCCATTCTCGGATTTCCATACCTAGCAGAACTGATTTGATATCTCCATACCCGGAGTGCCGTACCTGGCAGAGATGATCTGATATATCCATACCCGAAGTGCCGTACCTGGCAGAACTGATCTGATATCTCTATATCTAGAGTGTCGTATCTGGCATAACTGATACTGAACCAATGTGGGCCTTGCCTCCGGAATGCCATACCCGGCAAGCCTACTATTGATGCTGATGATAATATGGGCCTCGCTCCCAGAGTGCCATACCCGACAAAACTGATACTGATAATAATGTGGGCTCCGCCCTATGATTCATTCTTGGATTCATTCTAAAACTTTGACAGCGTGGGCCTCGGCCCTAGGATTTATTCCCGAAATTGATGATGCTATGTTGTTGTTTCTGGTGGGCTTGCCTTTGCCGCTTTCTCTTTTTCTTCTTTTGAGACCTGTGAATACAAAACAAAACAAACACAAAAAGAGAATGCAAAATATGTTACATGTATGCATGCATGCATAAATGAATTTCCTATTCCGTTGGGTTAGGTCTTCCGCCAGTTCTCCAGGTGATTGCACATGATTCTCTCTGGTCTCATGGCTCAATTTCTTGTTATGTCCCGAATTCACGAGGTGGTAGACTGGTCGCTCCCAGTCTTGATTTAGCTTTCTGTTCTCCGCTGTTTGCACTTGGTCAAGATGAACCACATGGTGGGGCCTTCCATATCATCATATTATATCACATGCTACAAAATATTCCCAATAGTTATACATATTATCGTCCTCAATGAATGCCCAGTAATGAAACCAGAGAACATTCAAAACACTCAATGCAACTCAAATCTGAGTTTTTGAATAAATGATCTATGCCAGACTCAAAGTGTGTATGTGCAAAGATTCTTTCACATCTTGATCCTTAAGCAAGCCAACTCAATGATTTCGTTTCAAAAATCGGGATCGGTGGGTCAAACCAACCTAAAGGTCTCAATTATATTCCGCAATTGCTTTTCCATGCTCAATTTAGTATGGCTTTATCTCTCTTTTCCTTTTTCTCTCATTTTTTTCTTTTCATTTTCAACTTCTTTTTTTCTTTTCTTTCTCTTTTTTTTTCAACACACCTACCCTTTAAGGTAGCATTTCTCCTCATGGTGGTCCTAATACTCGCCCATGGGTAGCTTCACGCTTATCGGTTATAGGCGGTTTATTTTATTTTTTTTTCTTTAGAGATTTTTTTTTTCAACTATACCACACATCATAACACAAGCAAGTCAGGATAGACATCGAAGCAAACGGTCATTCACCGACCCACAATTTCTTCGACTAGTCACTTTGCTAACTACTCAGGTTTTCACTGCTAAGAACCATAATCAAGTGCTTATGAGTCTAACATAGATCAATCACTCAAAGTATCAGATAAAAGCACATCAAGGGTTTATCGGTTCTAAGGTTTCACCTTAAAGTAATCAATTTCATCATTGGACTTATGTCTAACTATCAAAGACTAAAAACAAACAACAACTCTTTTTTTTCTTTTTCTTTTTCTTTTTCTTTTTTTTCTTTTTTCTTCTTCTTCTTTTTTATTCTTCCCTTTTTTTCTCTTTTTTTTCTTTTTTTTTTCTTCTATTTTTTTTTTCTCTTTTTTGAAGGCCCCCCAATGGTCTTTCTATCCTTGCCGTAAGGTTTTCTGTTTCTCGATTTCCTTTTCCCCGCTATCCATGTTTGCTAAACTCTTATGTGACAATTCTTCTTTTATCTCTAACCCAACAGATATCTATGATGGCTTTTAAGACACAGAGTGTTAACATGATGCATGTATGCATGAGATGCGTGCGATGTATAAGATTTAATACACATGTGGTTATCAAAAGCATAAATGGGCAACTTCTATAGGATATACAACTATCGTTCTCATGCGGGTTTATGACAATGCCTTTGATTGAACTCCCTCAACCCACTATAGAAACGGTCAACTAATGCACAAATCATACACATCACAAGACATGATTTCGAGGCCAATTCTCTAATATCCCCATTGGAGTCGCCAGACTGTAAACAACAGAACCTGGGCGACGCTGTTTCTAGGCTCGCGGCGTAGTTGGGAAGTACGAAATAACATGGAGTCGCCACCCGGTGTGAACTGGGACAAAGATTTAAGGCCGCACTCACCCCTCGCAAGGGAATACCTCAAACCGTTGGGTTCGGAATGGTCCCTTACTTATGTCACTTGTGATGATATGATTTGTGCAATTAATCAACCGAGTCTACTCAATAATCATGCTCAAGGGTACTTAGATCTAACATGCTTTCGTCCAAATAACTCCACGCAATATAACGCAACGAGCATATTGAACCATTAAATTAACATGTATAAACCATTATCCAAACACATCATAAACTAATAACATGCATAAAGAACAACCTAAATATGCTTTAACAAATAACAAACTAAATTAAATCATGCTTCAAATAATAAACGAATAACCTAAAGACTATATCATGCTCAAATACAAATTTTGGATGAGACGAGATACGTGTATCTTAAGTGGTACGTGGCATTGTATCCCGAGTGCAGACCATACTACCGTCCATTCGGAATCGGCTATGGAATTTACATCCGGGTTTCCATCCGATATACCACAAAAGGGGAACACATATTCCGCTCATCCAACAATCACATCATGCTTTAAACGACTCTCATGCAATAATATTTTAAAATAACTAAAATAAAACGAAAGAGGATAAGTAAAAAGGGTGCCCTCAGGTCTAACCTCTTTTGTCGTCCAAGAAAGAGCGTTACACGTCTGTTGGAAGGGTGATTGATCCGATACTTTTCTGATTCGTTAACTCAATGTCTTTCCTCGCTGTTTCGGTGTTCGGGTTATTGCTTTCACTCCGTTTCACTTGTTTTAAGGGTATCTTCTGCTCACTGCTTTGGTTAGTTTGGTTGTTTTCCCGAGGTTTAAATGGGTCTGTTTGTGCAGTTCTTTTGGGTGTGTTGAAGGCAGTTTACTGGGCAGTTTCCGGGCTATTTCAGGGGACAATATGAGGGCCGTTTTGGGTAGTTTTAGGGCTGTTTTTGTCTCGGTTTACAGGTTGTGTTCTGGACAGTGGACTGAGTGCAATTTTGGGGACTGATTCAGTGCTAATAAGGGCCGTGTGGTGCGTGAGGATATGTTTAAGGGTGATGGTGTTTGCTTGTCGTGAAGGTGTATGTGGCGTGGAGGGCTGGTCCGTGGCTTAAGTTGCTTAAGGGGTGTAGGTGCGTGGGCAGTGGCTGCAAGTTGATGGGGCTGGTCAGCGTGGGCTGACTTGAAGGCGTTGAGGGGCAGCGACTTGAAGCAGGCTTATAGTGGCTATGTGGCGTGAAGCAATCTTGCTACGTGGCTAGTGGGCTGTGCATGAGAAGGCTAAGTGGGTGGCTGAAGGCTGTGACGAGTTCGCGAATATGGGGGTGGCATTGAAGGGCGAGAAGATGAGGGCTGATGAATAGGGTTTGAGGCTGTTTATGGTCAATGAATAGTGAGTTGGGCGAACATGTGGCTGCTGAGTTAGGGTCTTATCTTGGCAGTGTGTGCATGCGTTGAAAGTACAAAGGGCTGAGTGTCGTGTGTTGAGTGGTTAAGGTAGTGTGGCGTGATGAAGGCTAGAGGGAGTGGGGGCTCGTCGAGAGTCATTAGGGGTTATTTGTTTTGCGTCGGTGGAGTTCCATGTAGGGTTGATGATTGTTGTTTGCTGAGAATGGGTGTTAAGGTTGTAGTCGGTTAGTGGGCAGCTAGGGTTTAGTGGCTTTTGTTTGAACGTGAAGAGGGGTTGCTGGTCTTTTTTTTATTCGGTTTGTAGATTTGTGAGTGGCTATACCGAGTGATCTTGCATGAGTGTGGGGGGTTGTTTAAGGGAAAGGGCTGATAGCTTTTTAGGGTTTCATTGCTTGGTTTTTTGGTTGTTGCCGTGGAGATCAGAAGGTGAGAGAGAGGTTAGAGATGATGTCTTTTGAGGGCAGAGGGTTTGAGCACTTAGGGTTTATTTTTCTTTGCTGTGAATCTGTGAGTGGGAGCTGGGCGAGGTTGTTCTATTGCGTGAATGGAGGCGGTTTAGGTTGTTGAGTGGTGGCCGAGAAGATGAGATGGAAACTTCTTGTTATTTTTTTGTTGGTGCCATGAATAAGCTTTGTGTGTGTTAGGGTTTATTGGTTTACCTTTGGTTCAGAGAGAGAGCGGGATGAAGAGGGTTAGCTGTTAGAGAGAAGAGAGGGCCGTGCGGTGATTGGTTTAGGGTTTCTTTTCTGGCTGGTTGAGGGAGGGATTTATTTAACTTATTTAGGGAAGAATATGTGTATTTTAGGAGGGGATTATTTAAATTAGGTGATTGATTTGTTTAATTTAGGAATAGATTGATTTTAATTTGGAAGTGAATTATTTAATTTTGGTATTTGATTTTAATTTGATTTATTTATTTGAATTGCAATTAATTTAATTTGTGAATTTAATTTAATTAATTTAATTGGTTTGTGAGTTTTAGATTTAACATTTAATTTAATTGGTTATTTAATTTACTTAGATTTAATTTAAATTTAATTTGTGACATATATTTTAAATGTTTTAATTATCTTTGGATGTGATTTAATGGGTTTGGTGTGTTTTAAAATAGAGGTCCAACAAGCGAACCCGAAGGGAAACAAGCGAGTTAAATCTAACAAAAATGCTAATTTCCAACTTTACCATTCCAACGTCCGTTTCCCGCGGCTTTCACAACTAAAGAGGTAGTGTCTCCATACGAGACTCATCATCGGGCTGATATGCAAAAATGCAATGTCTACAACTATGTGTCTATGGGAATCCGCATCAGGGTAGGTGTATTTGGTCTTAACTTGAGACTTACATCGCTAGTACTTGCGACAATCAATACGCTTTGGTTTTGGTCGTCCATGACTTTAACAGGTTCTGTGTACGCCTCTTCTGGGTTTATTGAGAATCGTAGTGTATTGGGTGTGATGTCAAGAAGGAAGTATCACTTCAGTCATATGGAGATGATGATCACGCAGGGATACAGAACTGGTACTCTAAATGGTTGCAAACATCGGGATAATATGACAAGGTCACGATTATCCGATTAAAGAGACTAGTTGCTTGCAATCCGATATATGCTTCGTACGGGGCAGGCGCTATTCCAGCCCCAGGCCTTGCATGTGACATTCGATACCGGATCGCAATACGCAATACTACGTATACTACGCTTGATATAGATTATATTCCATTAAGAATATTTCTGGAGAATTGGGTAGGCACGGTGCTTTGCTAGAAGCCAACCATGTCTCGTAAATCGGTAAAAACGTAGTACGAGGTGCATACGTGTTCGGATAGTCCGATGACCGGATTTACTGCCAACATATCCAGGGACCTCTTGGGTCGCTTCCCAAAGATTCACCAATGACATATGATTTGAGCATAATTAATCTGGGATTAATTACAGAGAAATTTTATCTAGGATAAAATACTATTTGAAGAGAGAGAACAATTAATTTGGAATTAATCGATAAAGTAATATATTCGATATATTAAACGAAATTAGATTTCGACGCGGAATTAAAATTAGATTTTAATTCGGGCAAACTAATTAATTTAGAATTAATTCGCTAGCGACGTGAATAGTAATTTTACTTGGCATTATTATTTAATTAAATTTGATTTAATTACGCCGCAACAGAAAATTCGTTAATTCAGAATTAACGAACCCGAGTCCGGAATATGTTTGCGAGGCCACTCCGATTTTGAATCTAGTGAGGCCGCAAGTCACATCGCTCGTCACATCACATGTCACTTTAGTGATGGATGTCAAGTCACCTTTTGGTGAATGACAACCAGTTACTATTCATGATCTTGGTTGTTGAGGGTAATTAATGCCATTTTGGCTCCAAAATTGGATTTGCTTTTTGGAAAAGCTTTTACCAAATTTTGGTAACACTTTTGCATTATTGTTTTTTGGAAAACAAAAATCAAACAAACAAAACTCTCTCTCTCTCCCAAATCCTCACAAAATCGTGAGCCTCCATTGAAGAACAAGGAAATTGTTTTTCTTTTTCTTCACTTGCTAGCACATTCAAGGATCATCAAAGGTGATAGGGAAACCAACCTTGGAGCTTGGAATCACCATTGAAGCTTGGAGCTTAAAGATCAAAGCTCAACTTCAACAAAAATTGGAGCTTGGCCGTGACCTTCAAAGACAAGGAGGAAATTTTTGAACTTGACGCATCCATAAACCGCTCATTGTAAGTATGATTCTGCCATACTTCTTTAATGTATTCACATGTTTTTTATGCTTGAATGATCTTGGGACAATTTTAGAAACCAACAATAGTATCATGGAGCCTAATTTGAGCATGAAAATATAAGGGTAAAATTTGGGTAAATTAGTTTTGAGCATAATTTAACCAATTTGTTTGTTTGAGCATGCTTGTATATGGATAACTTGGAGTTATATATGATCAATTTCATGAAAAATTAATTGGATCAATTTTTGCCCAAATTGTTGGCTTGGCCGAAAGTTATATGCCCTAAATAGTCATGTTATTTTTTTGTTCTTTTTTTCATTGGATGAGTTTAAAGACTTGGGAAATGATGATTTGAGATTCAATCAGATTGAAAACGAAATCGGACAAAAAACCCCTAATATGCCGTGAGCAAGATGAGCATGAAATGAGTTGATTTTTTGTTACAAAATGTTGGACATGAGTTGAACAAATTAAGACATGATTAATTGATCAAATTAGTATTTTGGAAATATTGATTTAGATAATTAATTGATGTAATACACTTTAATTAGTTAAATTATGAAATTTGGAATTTTAAAATTTAATTGGTTGAGCTTAATTTAGAATTGGGCTTTAAATGTTGTATTTGGGCCTAATGGGCTTGGTTGGGCCAAGTTGGTTTAGGTCAATTGGATTGGATCCAAATTGGGCCTAAATCATTCCATTAAGTCCAAATGTGACAAATGGGGCTTTTATGTTTAATTGGGACTTATGGGTCTAAATTGGTTTCTTGGCAAATAAGGGTGATTCCTTAATTGGGCTTTGGTATTTGGGTTTGACCTATATTTACCAAAGTCCATGCCTTAAGAAATTAATTGAAAGCCCATTGGACTTTAATTAAACTACATTGGATGTTAATTAGGCTTTGAGACCCATTTAGATTAGATTTGGAATCTAAGTCGTAAAGGCACATTAAAAAGTGTAGTTATTTAATTTGGAATTAAATATGGAATTAGTATTGAATACGAATTAAATTAGATTTAAATTGTAGTTCGATATAATTCAAGAATTCGTACTTTGAGTACTTATTCTCAAACGAGTTGGACTCGCGCAAAATCAAATCGTTGTTTGAACATTGTATGATCACTTATTCAAGATTAATTAATTGGATTAGATTGATTGAATAACATGCTTTGTGTGAATATGGATGTGTTGAATGAATAACGTATATCAGATGGATATTATAAGGGAAAGGCAATTTTGGAAATTGTTGTAAATTTAGAATTTATTAAATTGGACCTGCGTGTCCAGCCTTATCTCTCTTGATTCATTGTATTTCTCTTCTCACTTAATTCCCCTCAATGTTAATGAGGTTTCTCTTATTGTATTATGTAATTGGGTAGAAGTAAGAATAGTGCTAGCTGGGGAGAGGAAATGGAGTGATTTGTTCTAGGAACAATCTGTGAAATTTCCATCCGCATATCGTGATTAATTTATTTTCGCGCTTAAGGGTGTATGATGAGACCTAAAAAAGATAATAAATTGGTTGCCAATTTATGTGAAAAACCCTCAATAAAATATTTAGTGTTTTCATTTCATTGAGTGATTCTTACTCAAGATCCAAGATTGGCACTGGTTTGTTGGCCAAAGTCAAGACCTTTGTCCATCGCGGATGTGTTTGAATCATGAATGATTTGTTGCATATCGTGTGTCTTGTCCAAGTTGTGATATGTTGGCCAAAATCAAGATCACTTCTTGTCCATCGACATCGATTATGAAGCTTTCCAAAGTCAATGGGTTCCGCTTAACTGGAATCATTAAGCTTGTTGTGCCAAAGCCTAGGCTTAGTTGATTCAGAGGAAAAAGGTTAGGAAAATATATTGGATATATTGGCATATATATTTTATATATGTTTCGGACTTGGAGGTCCACCTACCGGATCTAGGAATTGGATGAGATCCAATTGATCTTAGAGATCTATCTAGTTAAATATCATACAGCTTGTTAGCCAAAGTCAAGGTTGTGTGTTATTTAACGGGATCCTAGCCCACTAGGAAACTAGATTTCCCGAGTACTCAACAGAGGGTTAGAGGCTCGCCGAAAAATAGTGGGAGGCTAGTATTAAATTTTCAATTTCGTTCAAATACTTAGCTTTACGCGCTTTCAAATTATTTCGTCAATTATTTTATTAGTTGGACTAATGTATTATTATTTTTCTTGTAACAGTTGGAATGTACCTATACATCGTTAATCGAATAGTTGGACTAATGCTATTAAGATGACAGGAAAGTTAAGCATTAGGGAAATTTTCAAGGGCGACAACGTCTTTAATGGCACAAACTATCAGGACTGGGATATGAATCTCAGAATTGTTTTGGGATCCGAGAAGTTACTCTACACTTTAGAGGGACCTATTGGGCCTAAGCCCCGACCTGATCAGTTGCTTGAGCTAGAGCTTTTGAAGACTCATAGCGATGATAATACGACTGCTCAATCGGTAATTCTTTCCGCTATGACTCCGCAATTCCGTCATCAAAATAAGGGGTTGGATCCCTATGAGATGAGGGCGAAGTTGCACGATCTTCACCGATCTAATCTTGGATCGCAAAGATACGAGTTGCAGAAGAAGCTCTTCTGCGCTCGTATGTCAAAGGGTACGTCTGTTGAGCACCATGTCTCACAGATGATTGCTGACATTGAGCACCTCGGACAGAAGGGCATAGTCTTCGAGGCTGAGACTTCAGTGGATTTGATCCTACAGTCTCTCCCCGACACTTGGAGTGGGTTCATCATGAACTACAACATGTTGAACCAAGACCAAACTCTTGGAGAGTTGATGTCCACTATGCGTGAGGTAGAAAAGGAGCTCCTTAAGGGCAAGAAGCGCGAGGCGCATTATGCTTCAACATCTCAGACTCCGAGGGCTTGGCCCAAGGCGACTGGAAGTGTTAAGAAGAAGAAGCATAAGAAGAAGGGCAAGGCCAAATCGTCAAAGGGTTCTGGGAAACCCAAGGACAAATCCCAAGATGTATGCTTGCAGTGCGGGAAGCGGGGTCACTAGAAGCGTGACTGCCGCGAGTACAAGGCACACATGAAGGAAATCAAAGCGGGCAAGGAACCGGCTTCAGTTATGTTTGTTAGAGAAATAAACATGTCTACTTCTAGTTTTAAAAATTAGATTTTTGATTCTGGTTGTGGTACTCACATATGTACTTGTACTTATAAACTATTATTTTGTACCTAGTTTGACTAGGAATATAATTTATGTATCTATGTTAACCCAATGCTGGTATACTTTTGTATTTAGAAACACTGGGTGTTTTATGTATAAAAATGATATAGAAATTTGCACAGCTGATGCAAATAATGGTCTTTATATTTTGAATATAAATCAATCTCAAACATATAATGTAACAAACAAAAGGCTTAAAGTAAGTAACAAAGATGAAACTTATATGTGGCATTGTCGTCTGGGACACATAAACAAGACACGTATATCCACACTTTCGAAGAGTGGGTACTTGGACGGATTTGATCCAAATTCATATGACGTCTGCGAATCTTGTTTATTAGGCAAAATGCCTAAATCACCTTTTAGCGGTAAAGGTGCACGTGCCACCGAACTGTTAGCCCTTGTTCATAGTGACATATGTGGGCCCATGTCTAGCCAGGCTAGAGGTGGATATGAATACTTTGTAACCTTTACGGATGATGCTTCGCGTTTTGGTTATGTGTATCTTATGAGACACAAGTCGGAATCTTTTGAGAAATTCAAATAGTTTCGACACGAAGTAGAAAAACATACCGGCAAAAGTATTAAGACATTACGGTCAGACCGTGGTGGCGAATACTTGAGCAATGAGTTTTTTTGATTACTTGAAAGAATATGGTATTCTTTCACAGTGGACTCCTCCCGGAACACCGCAATTAAACGGTGTATCCGAATGGAGAAACCGAACTTTGTTAGACATGGTAAGGTCTATGATGAGTCGCACAGAGCTACCTATTTCCTTCTGGGGATATGCATTGAATAGTGCAATACTTATTTTGAATAAGGTTCCGTCAAAGTCTGTTCAACAGACTCCATATGAAATATGGACATGAAATAAATCGGGTTTCTCATTCCTGAAGATTTGGGGTTGTTGGGCATACGTCAAACGTTTGGAAGGTACCAAACTAGAACCCAAATAGGATAAATGCCTATTTGTAGGATATCCTAGGGAAACCAAAGGATATTACTTCTATCACCCACATGAGAACAAAGTATTTGTTGTTCTACATGCGGTTTTCCTTGAAAAGGAATTCCTAAATGCAGTGATAAGTGGGAGGAAAGTAGAACTCGATGAAAATCGGAGTGATACTGTTCCTGGCACAGAATCCTCAACAGAACATGAACAGTCCATCGGGGATGAGACTGTACCACAATCTTCGAATACACAAGGACCGCGTAGGTCGGAGAGAGTCAGAAAACAACCTGAGAGGTATGGGTTTCTGATCTCACCTCATGTAGATATTAATCTTATTGAGGAAGATGAGCCGGCTACGTATGAGGAAGTGATACAAGGTATCGACTCTGGTTTATGGCAAGATGCCATGAATTCCGAAATGGATTCCATGTATACCAACCAAGTTTGGACACTGGTTGATGCACCAGAAGGCGTAAAGCCTATTGGTTGCAAATGGGTCTTTAAGAGGAAGACTGACATGGATGGCAGCGTACAAACGTACAAAGCTATGCTTGTAGCGAAAGGGTATCGTCAACGACATGGTGTCGATTACGATGAAACTTTTCACCTGTTGCCATGATTAAATCAATTCGGATAATGCTTGCTATTGTTGCATATTTCGATTACGAGATATGGCAGATGGACGTCAAAACCGTTTTCCTTAACATAAACCTTTTGGAGGATGTTTATATGCAACAGCCTGATGGTTTTGTCGTACCAAGACTTGCAAACAAGGTTTGTAAGTTAAATCGATCCATTTATGGATGGAAGCAAGCATCGCGTTCTTGGAACCAACATTTTAATGAGATCATAAAAGAATATGATTTCGTTCAAAACGAAGGTGATCCTTGTGTATATAAGAAGGTTAGTGGGAGCGCACTGACATTCATTGTCCTTTACATTGATGATGTATTGCTTATTGGCAATGACATTCCCATGTTAACATCGGTGAAAGCTTGGCTTTCATTAAAATTCTCCATGAAGGATCTGAGAGACACAGCCTTTATTCTAGGAATAAAGATCTACTGGGATAGATCTAGAAAGCTGCTTGGACTCTCCCAGAGCACGTACATTGACAAAGTGTTGAAGAGATTCAACATTGATAAGTCCAAGAGGGGACTGTTACCAGTGTCACATGGCGTCACTCTATCTAAGGACATGTGTCCTAAAACTCAAGATGAGAGAGACAACATGATTCGGATACCGTTCGTCGCGGTAGTCGGATCGATCATGTATGCCATGATATGTACGCGACCTGATGTCTCGTATGCTTTGAGCATGTGTAGTTTCTATTAGGCCGATCCAGGTGATAGTCACTGGATGGCGGTTAAGAATATCCTAAAGTATCTTAGATGAACTAAGGATGCTTTCTTAATCTATGGAGATGGAGAACTTGAGGTAACTGGGTATACCGATGCAAGTTTCAAACCGGAATAAAGATGACTGTAAGTCAAAATCGGGTATATATTTTGTTTGAATAACGGAGCAGTAAGCTGGAAATCTTCCAAGCAAGAGACTATTGCCGATTCAACAACAGAAGCGGAGTATATTGCTGCAGCTGAAGCAGCAAAAAAGGCAGTTTGGATCCGAAAATTCCTAATTAGATTAGGAGTAGTTCCGTTAGCAGCTGAGCCCGTTCCATTGTATTGTGACAATAATGGGGCTATAGCGCAGGCTAAGAAACCGCGGTCGCATCAACGATCCAAGCATGTTCTTCGACGTTTCCATCTGATTCGTTAGATCATACATCGTGGCGATGTGAAGATCGAGAAGGTCGCATCAGAGGACAACATTGCAGATCCGCTGTCGAAAGCTATCCTCAGCAAAAATTTTGAGCGACATGTACATAGTTCAGGTATTAGATGCTTGAGTGACTGGCTATAGGCCAAGTGGGAGATTGTTAGACAATTATGACCCATAAAGTCACTATTTGTAAAAGACATTGTGGTTTTTGTACAATTAATTATGCAGCAATGAAATTGCATTTTATCATTTTGTAATTTGATTACTTATATATATAAATGATAAAAGTCCCTATGATTAGTTCCAGATTATAAGATATGAGACAGTAACAATCCTTAAAGGTTTAATCATTAAATATCCCTAGTCTTAGTATTATCGAGACTGAACAACGATAATGCGGAATAGACCAGTATTGCACTTGTGCATGTTATGGAAGCGTAACATCATAGTTCTCATATATTTAAGTATTGGATACTTATGCAAGTGTGATAAGAGGTTGTGTTTACCGATGGTACGGAAACATCTTCACTCTGGATAGACCCCGTAGAATCCTATTGGTAGTATGACTATGTGTCTATGGGAATCCGCATCAGGGTAGGTGTATTTGGTCTTAACCTGAGACTTACATCGCTAGTACTTGCGACAATCAAGACGCTTTGGTTTTGGTCGTCCAGGACTTTAACAGGTCCTGTGTATGCCTCTTCTGGGTTTATTGAGAATCGTAGTGTATTAGGTGTGATGTCAAGAAGGAAGTATCACTTCAGTCATATAGAGATGATGATCACGCATGGATACAGAACTAGTACTCTAAATGGTTGCAACCATCGGGATAATATGACAAGGTCATGATTATCCGATTAAAGAGACTAGTTGCTTGTAATCCGATATATACTTCGTACGAGGCAGACACTATTCCAGCCCCAGGCCTTGCATGTGACATCCGATACTGGATCGCAATGCGTAATACTACGTATACTACGCCTGATTAGATTATATATTCCATTAAGAATATTTCTAGAGAATTGGGTAGGCACAGTGCTTTGCTAGAAGCCAACCATGTCTCGTAAATCGGTAAAAACATAGTACGAGGTACATACGTGTTCGGATAGTCCGATGACCGGATTTACTACCAACATATCTAGGGATCTCTTGGGTCGCTTCCCAAAGATTCACCAATGACATATGATTCGAGCATAATTAATCTGGGATTAATTACGGAAAGCTTTTATCTAGGATAAAATACTATTTGAAGAGACAGAACGATTAATTTGGAATTAATCAATAAAGTAATATATTCGTTATATTAAACGAAATTAGATTTCGACGTGGAATTAAAATTAGATTTTAATTCGGGCAAACGAATTAATTTAGAATTAATTCGCTAGCGACATAAATAGTAATTTTGCTTGGCATTATTATTTAATTAAATTTGATTTAATTACATCGTAACAGAAAATTTGTTAATTCGGAATTAACGAACACAAGCCCGGAATGTGTTTGCGAGGCCACTCCGATTTTGAATCTAGTGCGACCGCAAGTCACATCGCTCATCACATCACATGTCACTTTAGTGATGGATGTCAAGTCACCTTTTGGTGAATGACAACCAGTCACTATTCACGATGTTGGTTGTTGAAGGCAATTAATGCCATTTTGGCTCCAAAATTGGATTTGCTTTTTGGTAAAGCTTTTACCAAATTTTGGTAACACTTTTGCATTATTGTTTTTTGGAAAACAAAAATCAAACAAACAAAACTCTCTCTCTCTCCCAAATCCTCACAAAACCGTGAGCCTCCATTGAAGAACAAGGAAATTGTTTTTCTTTTTCTTCACTTGCTAGCACATTCAATGATCATCAAAGGTGATAGGGAAACCAACCTTGGAGCTTGGAATCATCATTGAAGCTGGAGCTTAAGGATCAAAGTTCATCTTCAACAAAAATTGGAGCTTGGCCGTGACCTTCAAAGATAAAGAGGAAAATTTTTGAACTTGACGCATCCATAAACCGCTCATTGTAAGTATAATTCCGCCATACTTCTTTATTGTATTCACATGTTTTTTTATGCTTGAATGATCTTGGGACAACTTTTGAAACCAACAGCTCCACCATCCCTCTGGGGAATTTTCAATAGAGGAATTCATTTGACAGTTATTCATGTATTGTGAAGTCATTTTCGCTCGTAGCGGCGGATCGTTATATAGTACCATCACTCGTTGGCACGTACCTTAAGGTATAAAAAAGGTGCGCTTACTTGGTCGCTCGAACCCTTGAGTGGGGAGACCCAGTTGTGGGCAATCATTCACCGATGGGAGCCTTTATCTATACTCCTATAAACCCGCATGAGAACCATAGTTATATGACCTCTAGAAGCCACCCTTTTTATGCTTGTGTTTGGGACCATCATCATTTGGATTCAGTTGGACTTCTTGTCATGAGATGTGAACTTGTTGGGCCATTTAAAATGGGGCGAGTTCGTGTCTTATGACAATTGGGCCAAAAGCTCCTAAAATGCCGATGGGCCACTTTGTGTTTAGGCCCCCTATCATTTGAAGTTGTTTAGACATGTTATTGCAAAAGTGTAAACCTGTTGGGCCTTTTTCAACTGGGACAAGTTTACACCTCGCAATAATATGATTGAATGCTTTGAAATGATAATGGGCCAACTTGTATAAAAACCTTGATGGGTTTAGAAAGTACAAACATGATCCAAATATGCTAGAAGCATGAGTTCGATATCCGCACTGGCTTTCATCTAGAAAGGATACGCCTTGTTAGGACATATTTGTACACTTTTGGACGCCTCTAAGTTCATCCCCAGGACCGCGGTTACTAAAAGCCCAATTCGTCGCTTCTAGACAATGACATGATCCCATAATAGTCTTAGTCCATGTTGAAAATGGGCGGTCTTTGTCTTTTACCGATGGAAAGGGACTGAAGTGACCAAGGTTCACCCCGTAGCATAGGAGAGAGCGATTCTGTGTACCTTGCATTGGTACATGAAATAAACCATACCTAGGACAAAAATGGACTTACCAAGAGTATTGGAGAAATAAGGTCGGAAGGATATATTCGGTTTTGGTAACCACATACATCTTATATATCTCATACATCGCATGCATACACGTATCATGCTAACTAATAGTTTCGACAGCCATCATAGATATCCGTTGGGTTAGAAAAGAAGGAAGACTTGTTAAAAAACAGTTAGAAAACATGAGCGAGTCAGATATTGAGTTTTCCCGCCTGGATCAATTAGAGACAAAAGTAACCAAAATTACAGAGCAACTACAAGTTTTGACTAACGCTGTGGCCAGTTTGACCGTACCCCATATAGCCAATAATAAGAGGTTCTGCAACCGGAATAGAAAGATCATTGAGGGACCTTCAGGGACCAAGCCCACTCCTTCTGAGGTCGCCCCTATCAGAAACAAGCGATTCTCCAATTTTGGTACACCATTGTCAGAGGTGTTTGAAGAACTGAAAAGGCAAGGACTCATAAACCCCTTATAACCTAAACCACTTCCAAACCCTGTGCCTCGCTACCTTGACCTAAACCTATATTGTTACCTCCACTAGCAAAAAGGCCATGAAACTGAAAAATGCACCCGCCATAGGCATGAAATCCAAGACCTCATTGATGGCCATAAAATACCCTACCCAGAAAAAGAACAACCCAACACAAACAGAAACCCTCCACCCACCCACATGATCAACTCCGGCCTACCCGACAGCCTTGTCCTCCAAACTCACGACCACCAAACTTCCCGCATCGGGATATGGGGCAACAGTTGTAAAGATGAGATAGAGCAGCATGAGGATTTCTGGGAAAACTTCTCGAACAGTGACAAGGATGAGGTTGCAAAAATGGGAAGTAAATGGGAAAAAGAACTACTGCAGTTGGAGAATCTGATGTTTGAAGGCAGCAAGAAGACAGAAGAAGGCGAGGCTGCAAATTTCGGAGATGCTTACTTTCCTGATCTGATTCAATTTTAGCCCTGCATTTATTAATAAAAAAGACATTGATTTTGCCTACTTGTTCGAGTATTTTCTTCAATATTTAAGCCTGAGTCCGATGATGAAATTATTTTCTTTAGGGTGAAACCTTAGAAACAATAAGTGCGAGATGTGCTCTCATCCGATATTTTGAGTGGTTGATCTCGACTAGACTCGCGAGCACTTAATTATAAAATCTTAGCAGCGAAAGCCTGAGTAGTCGGCAAGGTGACTAGTTGAAGAGAGTGCGGATCAATGACCATTCACTTAGATGTCCATCCTGGCTTACTTGTGTTACGATATGTGGTATGGTTGGAAACCAGAGAAAAATCTCTAAAAAGAAAATATAAACCACCTATTGTTGGACAATTATGACCCACAGCGTCACTATTTGTAAAAAACATTGTGTTTTTTTTACAAATTAACTATGTGACAATGGAAATTGCATTTTATCATCTTGTAATTTGATTACTTAAATATATAAATGATAAAAGTCCTTATGATTAGTTCCGGATTATTAGATATGAGACAATATCAATCCATAAAGGTTTAATCATTAAATATCCCAAGTCGTAGTATTATCGAGACTGGACATCGATAATGCAGAATAGACTAGTATTGCACTTGTTCGTGTTATGGAAGCGTAACAACATAGTTTCCAAATATTTAAGTATTGGATACTTATGCAAGTGTGATATGAGGTTGTGTTTACCGATGTTACGGAAACAGCTTCGCTCTGGATAGACCCCTCGGAATCCCATTGGTAGTATGACTATGTGTCTATGGGAATCCAAATCAGGGTAGGTGTATTTGGTCTTAACCTGAGACTTACATCGCTAGTACTTGCGACAATCAATACGCTTTGGTTTTGGTCGTCCAGGACTTTAACAGGTTCTGTGTACGCCTCTTCTGGGTTTATTGAGAATCGTAGTGTATTGGGTGTGATGTCAAGACGGAAGTATCACTTCAGTCATATGGAGATGATGATCATGCAGAGATACAGAACTGGTACTCTAATGGGTTGCAACCATCGGGATAATATGACAAGGTCATGATTATCCGATTAACGAGACTAGTTGCTTGTGATCCGATATATGCTTCGTACGGGGCAGACACTTTTTCAGCCCCAGGCCTTGAATGTGACATCTAATACTGAATCACAATACGCAATACTATGTATACCACGCTAGACATAGATTATATATTCCTTTAAGAATATTTCTGGAGAATTGGGTAGGCACAGTGCTTTGCTAGAAGCCAACCATGTCTCGTAAATTGGTAAAAATGTGGTACGAGGTACGTACGTGTTCGGATAGTCTGACAACCTGATTTACTGCCAACATATCCAGGGATCTCATGGGTTGCTTCCCGAAGATTCACCGACGACGTATGATTCGAACATAATTAATCTAGGATTAATTGTGGAGAGATTTTATCTAGGATAAAATACTATTTGTAGAGAGAACGATTAATTTGGAATTAATCGATAAAATAATATATTCGATATATTAAATGAAATTAGATTTCATAACGGAATTAAAATTAGATTTTAATTCGGGCAAACGAATTAATTTAGAATTAATTCACGAGCGACGTGAATAGTAATTTTGCTAGGCATAATTATTCAATTAAATTTGATTTAATTACATCGCAACGGAAAAATCGTTAATTCAGAATTAAGAAACCCGAGCCTAAGATGTGTTCACGGGCCCACTCAGATTTTGAATTAAGTGGGGCCCACAAGTCACATCACAAGTCACATCACCTAGTCATTTAATCAACTTTTTGTTGATGGGTTTTGGTGGGTTGTTGGTGACTTATCCAACACACCAAGTTGGTGAGATGAAAGACATATACCAAATATTGGTTTTGGTATATCATTAATTTGATTTTGGAAATCAAATTTAAGTTAAAAAAATTTATCTCTCTTCCTCTCTCTTCTAACGCCACTCTCCCTCTCCAAAAGGCTCTCATTGCCGTGAGCTTCACAAGGAGAAATAGAAAGTTTGTTGCAAATTTTCAAGAGCTAGCACTCACAAGGAATCATATAAGGTGATAGGGAAACCATTCCCAAGAGCTTGGAATCTCAAATTTCAAAGCTTGGAGCTTGGATTCATCAATCAAAGAGGAGCTTGGATGATCTTCTCAAAGCAAAATTTTGTTTACAACGCATCCTACAACCGTTCTTTGTAAGTATGTTTCCGCCATTCTTACTTCTTGTATTCACATGTTTCATGCTTAATATGATCTTGGGATGACCTTAGAAACCCAACAATGGTATCAGAGCCTATTTGAGTATGAAATTTGATTAGGGTTCTTAACATAAAATTTGGGTAAATTTGATTTGAGCATGATTTGATCAAATTGTTTGTTTGAGTATGCTTGTATGTTGATAACTTAGAGTTATGCATGATCAATTTTAAGAAAAATTAATTGGATTAATTTTCCCCAATTTTGCTATGTTGGCCGAATGCTATATGAAACCCTAGGTCATGGTGATTTTTATTTTTTAAATCATTGGATGAGTTTAAAGACATGATATATATTGATTTATGATTTAATTGGATTAAAATCAAAATCGGATAAAAAATCATCATAATGCCGTGACCATAAGAAGCATGAAATGAGTTGATTTTGGTTTCAATAATGTTGGACATGTGTTGAAAAATTAATGCATGATTAATTGATTAAATTAGTATTTTGGAAATGTTAATTTAGATAATTAATTAGTGTTATACACTTTAATTAATTAAATCATGATATTTGGAATATTAATATTTAATTAATTGGGCCTAATTTGGAATTGGGCTAATGATGTTGTATTTGGGCCTAATGGGCTTGGTTGGGCCAAGTTGGTTTAGGACAATTGGATTGGATCCAAATTGGGCCTAAACCATTCCATTAAGTCCAAATATAATATATGGGCCTAATGGGCCAAAATTGATTTCTTGGCATATATGGTGATTCCTTTAATTGGGCCTTGGTATTTGGGTATGACCTATATTGACCAAAGCCCATGCCTTAAGAAATTAATTGAAAGCCCATTGGACTTTAATTAAATTGACATTGGATGTTAATTGGGCTTTGAGACCCATTAAGATTAGATTTAGAATCTAAGTCGTAAAGGCGCATTAAAAGTGTAATTATTTAATTTGGAAATAAATATAGAATTAGTATCGAATACAAATTAAATTAGATTTAAAATTGTAGTTCGATATAATTAAAGAATTCGTACTTTGAGTACTTATTCTTAAACGAGTTGGACTCGTGCAAATCAAATCGTTGTTTGAACATTGGATGATCACTTTATTCAAAGATTAATTAATTGGATTAGATTGATTGAATAACATGCTTTGTATGAATACATGGATGTGTTGTATGAATAATGTATATCGGATGGATATTAGAAGGGAAATGGCAATTTTGGAAATTGTTGTAAATTTAGAATTTATTAAATTGGACCTGCGTGTCCAGCCTTATCTCTCGATTCTTTGTAATTCTCTTCTCACCTAATTCCCCTCAATGTTAATGAGGTTTCTTTAATTGTATTATGTAATTGGGTAGAATTTAGAATAGTGCTAGCCGGGGAGAGGAAAGGGAGTGATTTGTTCTAGTAATAATTTGTGAGATATCCATCCGCATATCATTATTTAATTTATTTACCGTGCCTTATTATGCTTTTAGAATGCATGCTTAAGGGTATATGATGAGACCTAATCAAATATAATAAATTGGTTGCCAATTTACGCGAAAAACCCTCAACAAATATTAAGCGTTTTCCTTCCATTGAGTGATTCTTTCTCAAGATCCAAGATTGGCACTGGTTTGTTTTCCAAAGTCAAGACCTTTGTCTATCGCGGATGTGTTTGAATCATGAAGGCTTTGTTCCATATCGTATGTCTTGTCCAAGTTGTGATTTGTTGGCCAAAGTCAAGATCACTTCTTGTCCATCGACATCGATTACGAAGCTTTCCAAAGTCAATGGGTTCCGCTTAACTGGAATCATTAAGCTTGTTGTGCCAAAGCCAAGGCTTAGTTGATTCAGAGGAAAAAGTTTAGGAAAATATATTGGATATATTGGCATATATATTATATATGTTTCGGACTTGGAGGTCCACCTACTGGATCTAGGAATTGGATGAGATCCAATTGATCTTAGAGATCTACCTAGTTAAATATCATACAGCTTGTTGGCCAAAGTCAAGGTTGTGGGTTATTTAACGGGATCATAGCCCACTAGGAAACTAGGTTTCCGAGTACTCAACAGAGGGTTAGAGGCTCGCCGAAAAATAATGGGAGGCCAATATTGAATTTGCAATTTCATTCAAATACTTGCCTTTACGCGCTTTCAAATTATTTCGTCAATTATAAATATTTATTAGTTGGACAAATATTTTATTATTTTTCTTGTAACAGTCAGAATGTACCCATACATCGTTAATTGAATAGTTTGGCTATTGCAATTAAGATGACATGAAAGTTAAGCATTAGAGATATTATCATGGGTAGCAATGTCTTTAACGACACAAACTTTCAAGATTGGGACATGAATCTCAGGATTGTCCTGGGATCCGAGAAGTTTCTCTACCTCTTGGGCCTAAGACTAGATCTGATCAGATAGTTGAGCTAGAGCTTTAGAAGACTCATAGCGATGACAACTTCACTGCTCAATCTATAATGATTGCTACTATGACTCAACAATTCCATCGTCAAAACAAGGGATTGGATCCCTATAATATGATGGCGAAGTTGCATGATCTTCATCGATCTAATCTTAGATCGCAGATATATGAGTTACAGAAGAAGCTCTTTCGTGCTCGCATGTCAGAGGGTACATCTGTTGAGCACCATGTGTCACAAATGATTGCTGACATTGAGCAGCTGGGACAAATGGGCATTGTCTTTGAGGCTGAGACTTCTATAGATTTGATCTTACTGTCTTTGCCAGACACTTAGAGTGGGTTCATCATGAACTACTATATGATGAACCAAGACCAAACTCTAGGAGAGTTGATGTCCACACTGCGCGAAGTAGAAAAAAAGCTCATAAAGGGCAAGGAGCGCGAGGCACACTTCGCTTCAACATCTCAGACTCCGAAGGCTTGGCCCAAGATGAATGGAGGTGTAAAGAAGAAGAAGAAGAATAAATGTAAGGCCAAATCGTTAAAACCTTCTAGGAAGGGTAATGGAAAATCCCAAGAGATATGTCTGTAGTGCGAGAAGTGTTGGACAATTATGACCCATAGCGTCACTATTTGTACAGATCATTGTGCTGTTTTACAAATTATCTATGTGACAAACAAGATTGCACTCTTATCATTTGTGATTAGATCACCTAGATGTATAAATGATAGGAGGTCCCTATGATTTGTTCATGGACGGAGAATGATATGAGACAGTATCAGTCCACGAAGGATAAATAATTAAATATCCCTAGTCAGAGTATTATCGAGATTGGACATCGATAAATACGTAAAAGACTTGTATTACGCTTGTGCGCGTTGTGAGGGCATAACGACATAGTTCTCATATATTTGGGTATAGGATACTCATGCAAGTGTAATAGGAGGTTGTGTTTTACCGATGGTACGGGAAACAGCTTCACTCTGGATAGACCCCCTCAGAATTACATTCGTAGTATGACTATGTGTCTATGGAAGTCCGAAATCAGGGTAGGTGTATTTGGTCTTAACCTAAGACTTGCACCGCTAATACTTGCGACAATCAATATACTTTGGTTTAGGTCGTCCAGGGCTTTAACAGGTTCTGTGTACGCCAATACTGGGTATATTGAGAATCGTAGTGTGTTGGGTGTGATGTCAAGACGGAAGTGTCACTCCAGTCATATGGAGATGATGGTCACGTAGGATACGAGACTGATTCTCTTAAATGCTGCAGCTATCGGGATAAAATGACAAGGTCAGGTTTATCCGATTATAGAGACTAGTCACCAGACATCCGACATGTGCTTCGTACGGGGCAGACACAATTCCAGCCCCAGGCCTAACACGTGATCATTCGATACTGGACAGAAATACGCAATACTACGTATACTACGCCTGATATAGATAATTTATTCCTGTAAGGATATTTCCGGAGAATTGGGAAGGCATGGCGCTTTGCTAGAGGCCAACCTTGTCTTGTAAATCGGTATAAACGTAGTACGAGGTACTTACGTGTTCAGATAGTCCGACGATCGAATTTACTGCCAACATAACCGGGGATCTCATGGGTCGCTTCCCAAAGATTCACCGATGACGTATGACTCGCACTCTAAATTAATCTGGGATTAATTAGATGAGAGAGAAAATTAATCTGGGATTAATTGCGGAGATATTTTATCTGGGATAAAATATCAATTAAAGGGAGATAACGATTAATTTGGAATTAATCGATTAATTAATATATTTGATATATTAAAGGAAATTAGATTTCGACATGGAATTAAAATTAGATTTTAATTCGGGCGAACGAATTAATTTAGAATTAATTCGTTAGCGACGTGAATAGTGATTTCACTAGGCGTAATCATTTAATTACGACGCAACGGAAAATTCGTTAATTTGGAATTAGCAAACCTGTGCCCGAGATTATTTACGAGCGCATTTGCATTTCGAATTCAAGTGCGGCACGCAAGTCAAATCAAGCGTCAAATCGCTAGTCGCATCTAGCGTCCTATCAAGCGTCAAATCATGTCACTTTGAGTGATGTGACCATTGATTGATTGATTGATGTGAATAGTAGATGGAGTTGTTGGAAAGCTTTTTTGAAAGCTTGAATGGAATATATTGTTGTTTATTACTTTGACTTTTGGAAAGCAAAGTTGGTATATGATTTTAGAAATTCATTTTACCAAATAATATATTACACATTCAACATCATCTCTCATTCTCTCTTTCTCCCTCATCTCACGCCCAAACAATGAGCTTTTTCTTCTATTTTGCCGAGCAGTGAAGGGAAGCTTAGAGTGGGATTTTGTGGCAAAATCTCAAGTGCTAGCACACTTACAAGACATGCGAAGGTGATAGGGAAGTCCACCCATGATCCGGGAATCGTTCAACGAAGCTTGGAGCTTGACGAAGTTGATCTAAAAGGCCGAAACCAGTTAGCACTGGCAGTGAACTACTGAATGCAGTGAAGAGGAAAAGAAAAGTTTTTCTTGCCTCCGCGTCGCTAAACCGATCGATGTGAGTATTCCGCAACTTCTCGATTTGTATTCGCACATATTTCATGCTTATTATTGATCTTGGGACCTTAATAGAAACCAACAATGGCATCTAGAGCAAGGTTTGAGCATGAAAAAGTTTAGGGCTTAAAATTTGGGTAAAATGTTTTCAAGCATGATTTGGTTGAATTGGATGATTGAGTATGCTTAAAACATGTTTAATTGAAGTTTGATTTGATCAATTTCAAGAAAATTGATTTGGAACAATTTTCCCCAAAATTGGAAGGCTTGGCCGAATGGTGCCCTAATTTGTTCTTGGTGATTTTTTGATTTTTTATTCATTGGATGAATTGAAAATCATTCAGGAATATGATTTAATGTCGATTGTGGAATTAATTGGATTGAATTCGAATCGGACGTTAAATCCCCAAATTGCCGAGAGCTTTTAGCATATAATTGGGTTTGATTTTAATTAAATTGTGTTGGACATGATTTAATATAAATGAGCATGATTAATTTTATAAATTTATGTTTTAGAAATGTTAATTTGGGTGATTAATCATGATATACACTTTAGGTTAATTAAATATGAAATTGGATTTTTTGTATTTAATTAATTGGGCCTTAAAATTGGATTTGGGCTTGTTATGTTGTAATTGGGCTTATTGGACTTGGTTGTACCAAGATGGGTTTAGACAAAATTGGTTAGATCCAATTGGGCCCAAAACCGCATCCATAAAGCCCAAATGCGGCTAAATGGACCTTTAAAGTTTAATTGGGCCTAATGGGCCAAAATTGATTTATGGGCTTATAGGGTAATTCCCGGATTGGATTTTGGTTATTCGGTTTGACCCGAGTTGACCAAAAGTCCACGCCTTAAGAAATTAATTAAAAGCCCATTGGACTTTAATTAAATTGACGTTGGACGTTAATCGGGCTTTGAGGCCCGTAGTGATTAAATTTGGAATTTAAGTCGTAATGGTTCATTAAATTAGAAGTGTAGTATTTAATTTGGAATTAAATAGAGAATTAGAATTGAATGCATATTAAATTGGATTTAATGATGTAGTTTAATTTAATTCGAGAATTCGTACTTTGAGTACTTATTCGCAAAATGAGTTTGACTCGAGCAAAATCAAATCGTTGTTTGAACATTGGATGATCACTAATTATCAGATTAATTAATTTGATTATATTGATTGATAACATGCTTGTGTGAATACATGGTTGCGATGCATGAATAATGTATATCGGATGGATATTAGATGGGTGGGACAATTTTAGAAATTGTTGTAATAAATTTGATTTATTAATTGGACCTACGTGTCCAGCCTTATCACCTCCTTATTCTTTGTATTCTCTTCTCACCTATTCCCCTCAATGTAAATTAGGTTTCTTTAGAAGTGTAGTGTAACGGGTAGAAGAAATATTTGTGCTAGCGGGAGAGAGAAAGTGAGAGATTTGATCTAGGATCAATGTGTAAAGTATCCATCCGCATATCATTATTATTTTATTTATACGCGCGTTATTATGTGTTTAGAATGCATGTTTAAGGGTGTATGATGATGAGACCTGAACAAAGATAATAAATTGGTTGCCAATTTGCACTCGAAAAACCCTCGTAAAATATTAAGGCTTTTTTCCATATTGGTGTCTTGTCCAAGTTGTGGTTTGTTAGCTAAAGTCAAGACCACTTCTTGTCCATCGACATTGATTACGAAGCTTTCCATGGTCAATGGGTTGCGCTTGACTGGGATCACTAAGTTTGTTGTGCCAAAGCCAAGTGATTACGCCCAAATATGACTTGCGGTTATCGCAGTATAGCTGGGGTGTCGATTCCTCAGAGAGATGGTTACATGAACTAATTTACTCAAACAAAAACGTTAACGGTAACTTAATAAATAAAACGATAAGATTGGTAATTAAAATAAAGATAAATAAGATAATAAAAAGATAATAAAGGATAATGGCAATGAAAAGCAGCAAAGCGTCGGGAATCCCTCTTGCATCGAACTCCTATATTCAGTTATTAATTCCTATTACTACTCAGTTGAGGGTTTCACATCCCAAACCAACAACCGGAAGATATTCAATTCTACACATATTCAAATTCTAAGGTAATTAATGATTATTTTCTCTATGTTAACAGCACACAAAAGTCATCGTTACGAGTTATCTAACGTCGACAATATACCCTCAGGCAATACTGCAGCAGAAGACCAACACATAAAACGACTTTACCAGTCACAATTGAATTCGTAAACCACACATAGAAGAAGCATGACTGGATCTATATGGGATTTGACAAAACACAATTTCTGGAATAATAAATCGAAAAATAATAGAAAATAATAAACATCAATTTTATTAAACGATTAAAAGGTTTGTAGGAATCAAAAACATAAATAATAAAATCCAACACAATAGTTCATCCCTAGCTTTGCTTAGGGGATTAGTTCATCATAAAAGAAATAAAAATAACCCGGGATTGGAGGGGATTATCGCTCTGAATCATCATGGCTCCGCGTCCCGGCTTTTGCGCTCTGGTTTCTTCTCTGAACTTCTCGCCGCAGCTTCTGTTTTTCTTCTTGGTTCTCGGCCCTCTCGGCTCTCCTTTTTTCTCTTACGTTGATGTTCTTTAAATAATAAATAATTTTGAAACCTAATTTGTTTTGGATCCTCGGCCCACGTGACTTCTCTTTAACTTTTTGAAGTCAACACTTGCTGCTTTTTTTCTTAATTCATGCACAACACCTTTTCTAATATTCACTTTGCATGAGTTTATAATATTGAAATCCTGACTCATAGCTAGGCCCACCTGACTTAGTCAACCATTTCGGCTGGTTTGGTTCTCTCTGGGTCACGTGCATGGCGCCATGGCGCCGGTATTCATTCGCTCAACTGGCGCTGTGGCGCCATTGATCTTCTCTTTGGTGGCGCCATGGCGCCTAATTCTCTGGATTTTGTATGGGAGTATGGCGCCATGGCGCCAGTTCAATCTTTGCTCTTCGTGTTTTCGGCTCCCGTGTGCGTTCTATGCATCCCTAAATACTTACAATTGTCCCAGGATCCATGTATTAATATTCCTACAAATAAAAATCACTATAAATAATAAATATTTCTAAATTAATATAACAATCAAAATTATGTGATAAAATATAAAATATATAACTAAATACTTAACAATAAGCCTACATAAGTGATGTTTCAAAGTACATTTTCATGCACTTATCACAACCCCCAACCAGCTTATTGCTAGTCCCTAGCAATTCAAGCGCAAAATTAAAATAAGAACTAAATAAATAAAACTACCTAAGCCACTTTCGTAGGGATCACGATTGCATTTAGCGTATGCAACAAGCCTTTAAACCCCTAGGTGTCCCTAGTGGACGAGTTACAGTCTCGTGAGGGCTTACAGCGACGACACCCACAAACGTCATTCAAAACACACAATCATGCAAAAAATAAAAATTAAATAGTCTCAATAGTTTCACATAATTTTGTCCTCAAAGAATGCCTAGTATTGAAATCAGAGAACCTTCAAAGTACTCAACGTAACTCAAATCTAAGTCTTTGAATAAGTCATCTAAGCCAGACTCAGAGTGTGTGTGCTAAGGTTCGTTCACAGCTTTATTCCTAGGTAAGCCAACTCAATGATTTCGTTTAAAAATCGGGGTCGATGGGTCTAACCAACCTAAATATCTCAATTAAGCTCTGTAATTGCTTTTATGTGTGCTCAATATGGTATGATTTCTCTTTTTTTCTTTCTTTTCTCTGGTTGCTTTTCTTTTGAATTTTTCTTTTCTTTCTCTTTTGCCATTTTCTTTCAACACACCTACCCCTTAAGGTAGCATTTCTCCTCATGGTGGTCCTAATACTCGCCCATGGGTAGCTTCACACTTATCGGTTATAGGTGATTTATTTTCTTTCTTCAGAGACTTTTTCTTTTATTTGCAACCATACCATACGTCATAACATAAGCAAATCAGGATAGATATCTAAGCAAACGGTCATTCATCGACATACAATTTCTTCAACTAGTCATCTTGCTAACTACTCAGGCTTCCACTGCTAAAAACCCATAATTAAGTGCTTACGAGTCTAACATAGATAAATTACTCAAATCATCAGATAAAAGTACATCAAAGGACTTATCGTTTCTATGATTTCATCCTAACACAAACAATATCATCATAGGAACTATGTTTAACTATCAGGGACTAAAAACAAACAAAGGAAACAAGCAAATTTTTATTTTTTTTAGATAATAATAAAATGTATTTATGACAAGCATTATCATGCACATGCATACACCCCCACACTTAAAACTTGCATTGTCCTCAATGTAAGATAAATATAAGGAAAAAAAATTAAGGAACAACACTACCAGGCGCAGAGTTGATCAGGTTCCTGCTGGCGAGACTTTGGTTGTGTGGTTGTGTAGGTTGTGCTAACTCCTGCATAAACACTCATGCAAACAATGAAAATAAACATGCAATTAGCACACAATAATATAAAATTAAAGTAAATAAAATAAATAAAGTGAAATAAATGCAGATGCATGGGTTGCCTCCCCGCTAGCGCTAAGTTTAACTTCTTCAGCTGGACGAAACCACTTAAGCTGTCATGGTGGCTTCCATCGAGCGTACTGATGAAGGCATGTGAGAGAATGCTTGTCTAGCTGTGGCAGTTTATCCACTGATCCTCCAAGGTATGAGGATTGTCGAAATTTTGGGCTGCTCATAAGGAAAAATTGGCTCAATGTTCTTTTTAATCTCACAGGTATCATCTTTAATTGAGCATTAACTCTCATTTTCCTCCTTTTTCATTTCTTAGGGACCAGTTTCAGTTCAGAAGGATTTTATTCAGGTTGTAGAGACACTATTTCCGGTAGAACTACTTCTAGCATGTATGAGTAATGACACTCACCATCACCCTGTGATTGTTTTTCAACATTTGGAACTGGAACTCTCATTGTGGGCCTAAGTGCTTGTGGGAAAGGTACTCTAATTTGAAACGATGGCACTTGTTCTTCCTGAGGGGTATATGCACTACTATCCTTGGGGTCATCTATAATGTTGGAGGTATTCTGCATTCTTTCCTCCCTACTACTCCTAGTGATTATGGTATTAACACTTTTTGTATTGACTACCTCATGATTAGCCTGTGCCATATGTTGCCCTTGCAGTTTCGGTTGAGTCTGAGATGGGAATTTTTCTTGTTCTTGCACACTCAGGACATTAGTCAATTTAGAGATTTGACTCCTAATCTCTTTTTGGTCTTCAGCTACCTGAGCTATCAACGACTCAATCCTTTGATTGGTTTTGCTCTGGGTCTCTACAAATGCATGCCAGGTATCCTCTAAATAACTCATAGGAACGATAGGTGTGTAATACTGTGGGGTACTATAACACATAGGTTGTGGTGTTTGGGTAGGCGGATAAGACTCCTGACTCCAACTAACATTGGGATGGTTCTGCCAACTAGGATTATAGGTATCTGGATATGGTGTATAAGGCTTCTGGTACATCCCTAAAGTATTGTAGTTTTCCTCAATTGTACCCCTCATCTCACCGTACACGAGACACTCTTGGGATTCTAGCTGGGCTACTGAATGCATTGTCTTGCTGTCTTTGGCTATTAAGGCTCTTATCTGTCTAGTTAACAGCTCAACTTGTGTCTTAAGGTTATCCTCTTCCCTAAAGTGTTGTAGGCTTCTGCTAGGAGAAGTGTGTGTCCTATCAGTGTTATCTACAACATTAGGTCCACTCCAAGTATGTGATTTCTTAGCCAGGTCATCTAAATACTCGAATGCTTCATCAGGGTCCTTTCGAATGAACTTACCATTGCACATCGTCTCAATGAATTGGCGTTCCCTAGGGGTTAGTCCATCATAAAAGTAACTTACTAAACGCCAACTCTCATATCCATGGTAAGGACAACTAGCTAACAACTCCTTATACCGCTCCCACGTTTGATAAAGGGTCTCACTGTCTCTCTGGGAGAAGGTGGAGATTTTTCTTTTCAGGGCATTTGTCTTATGGTGTGGGAAGTATTTATCGAAAAATGCCTGGGTCATCTCGCCCCACGATCCTATTGACCTGGGTTTTAAAGAATACAACCAGCTCTTAGCTCTATCCTTAAGGGCAAATGGAAAGAACTTAAGTCTAATCGTGTCAGTGGTTCCAAACCGGTCATGGAAGGTTGCTACTACCTCTTCAAACTCTCTAATATGCACGTAAGGATTTTCGCTCTCTAAACCGTGAAAAGTTGGAAGATATTGTATCATTCCAGGCCTAAAGTCTATGTGTGGTGCATTAGGAGGAAACATGATGCACGAAGGTGTAGTTGTGCGAGTTGGGTGGAGGTACTCTTCAAGAGTCCTCCTGGGTGGTCTCTCGTACTCACTCATGGTATGTCTACTAGATCTAGATGGTGTAGCAAAAAGATTCTCAAATATATTATCTTGATCTGACTCTAAATCTTCTTGTTCTATTCTAGCAAATACCCAATTGATCTCTAAATCTAGACATGCTCTCCAACACAACTAATAAAAATAAAATAAAATAAATGAAACTAAAAATTAAAGTCTACTAAAACTAAAAAGAAAATAAAATAAACACACAAAAAATTAAAAAGAAAATAAATAGGCAAATAATAAATGAATAAAATAAAATAAAATACTAAAAAAATGGAACGAAGTTACCGCTTCGTTGTTGACTAAGCAAACCTGATCATTTTGCTTGTAAACCGTCTCCCCGGCAACGACGCCAAATTTTGATTACGCCCAAATATGACTTGCGGTTATCGCAGTATAGCTGGGGTGTCGATTCCTCAGAGAGATGGTTACATGAACTAATTTACTCAAACAAAAACGTTAACAGTAACTTAATAAATAAAACGATAAGATTGGTAATTAAAATAAAGATAAATAAGATAATAAAAAGATAATAAAGGATAATGGCAGAGAAAAGCAGCAAAGCGTCGGGAATCCCTCTTACATCGAACTCCTATATTCAGTTATTAATTCCTATTACTACTCAGTTGAGGGTTTCACATCCCAAACCAACAACCGGAAGATATTCAATTCTACACATATTCAAATTCTAAGGTAATTAATGATTATTTTCTCTATGTTAACAGCACACAAAAGTCATCGTTACGAGTTATCTAACGTCGACAATATACCCTCAGGCAATACTGCAGCAGAAGACCAACACATAAAACGACTTTACCAGTCACAATTGAATTCGTAAACCACACATAGAAGAAGCATGACTGGATCTATATGGGATTTGACAAAACACAATTTCTGGAATAATAAATCGAAAAATAATAGAAAATAATAAACATCAATTTTATTAAACGATTAAAAGGTTTGTAGGAATCAAAAACATAAATAATAAAATCCAACACAATAGTTCATCCCTAGCTTTGCTTAGGGGATTAGTTCATCATAAAAGAAATAAAAATAACCCGGGATTGGAGGGGATTATCGCTCTGAATCATCATGGCTCCGCGTCCCGGCTTTTGCGCTCTGGTTTCTTCTCTGAACTTCTCGCCGCAGCTTCTGTTTTTCTTCTTGGTGCTCGGCCCTCTCGGCTCTCCTTTTTTCTCTTACGTTGATGTTCTTTAAATAATAAATAATTTTGAAACCTAATTTGTTTTGGATCCTCGGCCCACGTGATTTCTCTTTAACTTTTTGAAGTCAACACTTGCTGCTTTTTTTCTAAATTCATGCACAACACCTTTTCTAATATTCACTTTGCATGAGTTTATAATATTGAAATCCTGACTCATAGCTAGGCCCACGTGACCTAGTCAACCATTTCGGCTGGTTTGGTTCTCTCTGGGTCACGTGCATGGCGCCATGGCGCTGGTCTTCATTCGCTCAACTGGCGCTGTGGCGCCATTGATCTTCTCTTGGTGGCGCCATGGCGCCTAATTCTCTGGATTTTGTATGGGAGTATGGCGCCATGGCGCCAGTTCAATCTTTGCTCTTCGCGTTTTCGGCTCCTGTGTGCGTCCTATGCATCCCTAAATACTTACAATTGTCCCAGGATCCATGTATTAATATTCCTACAAATAAAAATCACTATAAATAATAAATATTTCTAAATTAATATAACAATCAAAATTATGTGATAAAATATAAAATATATAACTAAATACTTAACAATAAGCCTAGATAAGTGATGTTTCAAAGTACATTTTCATGCACTTATCACCAAGGCTTAGTTGATTTAGAGGAAAAAGGTTAGGTAATACATTGGATGTATTGGCATATATAAGATATATGTTTCGGACTTGGATGTTCCCCTACCGGATCTAGGAATTGGATTGGATCCAATCGATCTTAGAGATCTACCTAATTAATTATCATACAATTTGTTGTCCAAAGTCAAGATTGTGTGATATTTAACGGGATCCTAACCCACTAGGAAACGCGGTTTCCAGAGTACTCGACAGAGGGTTAGAGGCTCACCGAAAAATAGTGGGAGGCAAGAATTGAATTTGCAATATTGGTTTAATTACATGCCATACGCGCTCAAACAAATAACATTCGTCAAATAAATTAAATGTTAGTTGGACTAATATTTAAATTGTTGTTTTAATAAATAGTTGGACTATATTCAAACTATTCATTTATAGTTGATTTTATAATTTGATTATAGTAATCAATATAATTGATTTTAATCTATTAAATTATAGTTAATTAAATAGTTGGACTATTGTAATCATTATAATAAATAGTACCAAAATCGTTGATTAAATAGTTGGACTATTAGAATCAAGATGAAATTGAAAGATTAGCATTTAAAACATGATCCTAGGGAAAATGTATTTAAATAGTTTAATTTTCAAATTGGGAATAAAGTTTCAGGATGGTCCTGGAAAATAATAAGTTACTTTATTTGATAAAATAACATATTATGCCTAAGCCCGGAGTTAAGCAAATAGTAGAGCATAATCTTTGGAAGATTTATGTGATGATGACTTTAGTGCTTAATCCATTAAGCTTGTCGCAGTAGACTCCTTAATTTCTGAATCAGAACTAAAGATTAGATCCTTAAAGCATGATACTGAAATTGAAGGATCTTCAAAGAATCTATCCTTAGAATCTTAGAAGTACTAAAATTGCAATAATAACTCTTGGAGGGTTAATGACTATTCTCAATGACACAGAGTCAAAGTTTGCAATAAGACAAGTAGCGCAAGGCACACCTTACTTCGATGTTCTAGAAACCCGAGGCTTGGCCAAAGGCTTCTAGAATGTTGAAAAAGGGCAAAGGCAAAATCATTATAATCTTCTGGGAAGATAAAAGGACATATCCCAAAATGTCTGCCTAAATGTGGAAAACGGGATCGCGGAAGTGTGACTGCCGTTTGAACAAAGCAGACATAAAGGAATTGAAGAACGAGCAAGGCTTTGACTTCAAATATGTTTGTCATAAATATATTCACTACTAGTATTAAAATTGGATTTTAGATACTTAGTGTGATATATATATATATATATATATATATATATATATATATATAATATATATATATATATATATATATATATACATATATTGATATTCAGAATCTGTTTTGAACACGATACTGACTTCAACCGAGATTAATCTGCGAATTGGAAACGGGACGAAAGTCGCTGTTTCAACCGTAGATACCTAAGTTTAGGAACTACCTATGGGTGTGTACCTAAATTTGGAAACTGTTATAATGTAACTAGTTTGACTAGAAACATTATCTCTATATCAGTATTTGACCCGCTGCGGGTGAACCTTTATATTCTAGAACACTAAAGTGTTTCATTATATAAAGATGATATTGAGATAAACACATTAGATGTGAATAACAGAATTTATATTTTGAATATAAATAAATCTCGAATATATAATATGACAAATAAAAAGCTCAAATTGATTTGATCAGAAGAAACTAATTTGTGGCATTGTTGTCTGGGACACAACTAAAATAAGAATCGTATATCCACACTTTTGAAGAGTGGGTACCAGGACTGATTTGATCTCATATCAAATAAAGTCTATGAATCTAGTTTATTGGGCAAAGTGCCTATAACACTATTTACTTGGTAAAAGTGCAAATGCCACAGATCTGTTAGCCCTAGTTCATAGTGAAGCAAGTGGGCCCATATCTAGCTAGGCTAGAGGTGGATATGAATATTTCGTGACCTTTACGGATGTGGCATCACGTAATGGTTATGTGTTTCTTTTGAAACACAAATCAGAAACTTTTAAAGTTTCGACACGAAATAGACAAACAGATCGGCTAAAGTATTAAACCATCACGGTAAGACCGTAATGGAAAATACTTAAGCAATACGTTTCTAATATACTTGAAAGATTATTGTATTCTTTCAAATGAGGACTCCTCCCGGAACACGTCAAAGTGACGGTGTGTCCGAAATGAGTAAACCGAATTTTGTTGGACATGATAAGGTTAATCATGAGTCACTCTAAGCTACCATTTCCTTCAACGGATAAGCATAAACAGTGCAGAACTTATTTAGAATAAGGTTCCATAAAATCTGTTAGACAGATTACATATTAGATATGAACATGAAAGAAACCAGGTTTCTCATTCCTGAAAATTTGGGTATGATAGGCATAAGTTTGGATGATACCAAACTAGAACCCAAATAGGATAAGTGCCAATTGTAGGTTATCCTAGGGATACCATAAATATTGTACTTATACAACTCATGAGAGAACAATTAGATTGTTGCTCACCATGCGGTTTTCCTGAGAGGAATACCGATATGCAGTGGTAAGTGAGAGGATGGTAAAACTTGATGAAAATCGGAGTAATACTAATCCTGGCACCGATCCTTAATGGAACACAAATAGTTCATCAAGGATGTAACTATTACTATTAATCTTCGAATACACAATAACCGCGTGAGTCGGAGAGAGTCAATCTTTTGAGATATACCAACTAACTACGTATGAGGAAGTGATACAAGGTATCGACTCCCTATTATGACAAAGTGTCATGAATCCGAAATGGATTCCATGTATATCAACAAGTTTGGACACTAATTGATGCACCACAAGGCATTGTGCCTATTGGTACTTATAAGTCTTCAAGGAAGACATACATTGATGGCAACATACCAACGTATAAAGCTAGGCTTTTAGCGGAAAGGTATCATTATCAACATTGTGTTGATTACGATTCAACCTTTTAACTGTTGCCATGCTAAATCCATTTGGATAATGCTTGCTAAAGCTGCGTGTTTCATTTATGAAATATGTCAGTTGAACGGGAAATCACTTTTCTGAAAAGGAAACCTTTTGGAGGATGTTTACAACATCCTGTCGGTTTTGTCGTACCATAACAAACAAACAAGGTTTACAGGTTATTCGATCCATGTTTGGATTGAAGCAAGCATAGGTTCTTGGAATTATCGTTTTGATGTAATCATAATAGTTTATGATTTAATTCAAAACGAAATGATTCTTGTGTATATAAGAGGGTTAGTGGGATCGCACTGACAAATGTCTTATAAATAATGATAATATGTCATTTCTTGGAAATGATATTTCCATAATAATAATCGGTGAAAGCTTGGATTTCGAGAAAACTCTCCGAGAAATCGTACATTGAAAAATGTACGTGATCTGGTGTCTCATACGCTTTGAGCATATGGATTCACAAACAGGCCAATCCGAGTGATAGTCACTGGATTGATGTTAAGAACATCCGTTAGTATCTTAGAGATCTAATGATGCTGTCTTAATTATTGGAGAAGGACAACTTGAAGTGACTGGGATCACTGTAGCAAGTTTCCTAACCGATAAGACGACTATAAGTCGCAAACGGTACTATAAAGTTTGAATAACGAAACAGTGAGCTGGAAATCTTCCAAGCAAGATACTGTTACCGTATAAACAACAAATGCAGGTTATTGCTGCAGCTGAGGCGGCAATAGAAGCCTTCTGGGTCGATAACAAATCTAATTAGATTAGATATAATTCTGTTAGCAGCTGAGCTAGGCGTCAGCACAGGCTAAAGAATTAATGGTCTCATCAACGATCCAGATAAATACTTCGACTATTCATCTGATTCGTTCGGATCATACATCGTGGCGATGTGATGATCGAATAAATCGCATCAGACGATAATCATGCAAATCCGCTGACGAAATCATTTCTCAACAGTTTGAGCCAACCGTACATAGTTCGGGTGTGAGACACTCGAGTGACTGGCTATAGGCCAAGTGGGAGATTGTTGGACAATTATGACCCATAGCGTCACTATTTGTACAGATCATTGTGTTGTTGTACAAATTAACTACGCGTGAAGGCACTTAAACCAAACACACCTTGCACAGCCACATGAAGAAACTCACACAGCAATCCACCTGACCGACCAAGCAAACAAGAACTGCCATCAATGTGAACCAAGCAGCCCCTTTTCACGCCAAAAATAAGACAATCCACAGGCCACAAGCAACCCAAACCGACACAAAACATAAACCAGCCAACTACCACCAAAAATAACACGCACCACAAAACATAAAAAACCATGAACCCTCTCAAAAAAACAGCCCCTACACTGACCAAAAAAACAGTGGCCAAATAACACCTAAAATAGTGGGTAAAACAACCCAAACGGTCATGGAAAATAGTCCAAACAACCACCCAAAACCAGTCCCTAAAAACCGAACAAACCAGTCCCTAAAAACCGAACAAAACAGTCCCCGAAACAACCCAAAAATAGCAGCAAAACAACCCTAAAACAGTAGTAAAATAACCCCAAAATAGCGAAACAGCGAAGGAAAATATTGAACCAGCGAACCGGAAAAGTTGCAGAGCATTAACCCTTCAAACGACAACGTAACGCACTTCTAAGAAGCGACTTAAAAGACATAAATTCCGTAGCCGAATTCGAATGGACGGTAGTGCGGTCTGTACTTGGGATACAACTCCACGTACCATTTGAGAAACGTCCAAGTACGTGTTTCATTTAGTTGTTTAATTTTACGTTCATTCATGGTTTGCGTTTTATTATTCCGTTATTCATTTTCCGCATGACATTGCCATGTTTATTTATTTATGCATCATTAATCTAGTGCGCATGGGCTAATTACGTTGGTTTAAAGGTCCTCTATTTTAGGCAGAAATAGCCTAAAAGGCTACCTTTACCAGGATATTTTGCCACGCTGGACGAAGTATGCTTGATTGAACGTAAAATATGTTCAGTCGGGCATACTAGGTCCCATATAGATGTTGGATTTGGTCGCATCTCTTTCATTATTATGTCATTTACTTTCTGCTTGTTATAGCTTTATTTATTTATGTATTGTTAATCCATTGCGCATGGGCTAATCTTGATGGATTAAAGGTCCTCTATTTGAGGGAGAAAAAGCCTAAAATGCTACCTTTACCACGATGTTTTGTCGCGCCGGACGAAGTACGTTTGATTGAACGTAAGATATGTTCAGTCGGGCATACGAGGTCCCATATTATTTATTTGATTATTCATGTATTGTTGCTTGATGCGCATGGGCTAATCATGTAGGGTAAAGGTCCTCTATTCGAGGGAAATGCCTAATGGCTACATTTACCATGATGTTTTGCCGCGCCGGACGAAGTACGTTTGATTGAACGTGAGATATGTTCAGTCGGGCATATGAGGTCCCATATTATTTATTTGATTGTTCATGCATTGTAATCTAATGCGCATGGGCTAATTACGTTGGTTTAAAGGTCCTCCATTTGAGGGAAATGCCTAAAGGCTACCTTTACCACAATATTTTACCGCGCCTTTTATCATTTAATTATTTACCTTCCGCATGTTATCACTTTGTTTAATATTGTATCGCCATCTAGTGCACATGGCTAATCAGGTGGGGTAAAGGTCCTCTATTCGAGGGAAAGGCCTAAAGGCTACCTTTACCATGATGTTTTGCCGTGCCGAACGAAGTACGTTTGATTGAACGTGAGATACGTTCAATCGGATACGAGGTCCTATATAGATGTTGGCTGCGGTCGCATCTCTTTCATCATCATGTTATTTACATTTTGCATACTATTGACTTCGCTATTCATCTTTATTTTTGGTCGTTGTTTTGCATCTTTTCATCACATGTCATGCATGTTTACTCATTTGGTCATTTCCTTTGCATTATGTACCTAATTATGAGTGCTTGTTTTTATTATTAATGTTTTTACAGTTATCATTTATTACACCTATTGCACTTATTTGTTTAATATGCCTATGAAATTATGCTTGTGTCTCCCCTTTTTATTCTATTTACGTTTATGGATGTGCAAATTCGTGTGTTTATTTAAATTATCTTGCATGTGTTGCATAGGACTTGGTTATATTATTGCATAAATCCTTTCATTATAATTGGCATAAGTAAGAGACCATTCCGAACCCAACGGTTTGAGGTCTTCCCTTGCGAGGGGTAAGTGCAGCCTTAAATCATTTCCCAGTTCACACTGGGTGGCGACTCTATTTTATTTCTCTGGTTTAGTCTCCCACGGGCTACTCCGTACTCCCGATCGGGCCGCGAGCCCGGACAGCGTCGCACACTTCTGTGGTCATATCTACACCCCTGGAATGAAAATCACCCATCAACAGTTGGCACCGTCTGTGGAGACAGAGCAAAAAACACTTGACGTAGTAAGACGATGACAGGAGACGGGAACCACAGATCATCGGGGGGTTCAACAACTGAGTGGATGGAGATAATGAAAGAAAACATGAGAAAAGAAAGGGAAACAAACTAGACCTTCATGAAGGCTATGATGGAGAAACTGGAAAAATTAGAAAAGATGAACGATGAAAAATTAGAGGCTGGTCCAAGCCAGAGGAGAGATGAGGTAGCAAAGGGAAAAATGATTGTAGATCTGGGAAGAGATGATGAACCCGAGAGGAAAGATCTCCAAAAGGTGAGATCTGTTTTGATAACCGGAGCCTTGCCGGAAGAATGAGTATGGGAAGAAGAAGAGGAGATGCAAACCCCAGAGTCCTCTAGTAATAGCCCATGCTTTAAGAAGGGAAGGTAAAAAAGATATGGTGTGGGAGATCGAGAGGTGTCCAGCCACGGCGTACGTCGTGCTCGGAGTAGCAGACATGAAGAAGCCCGCTGGAGGCAACGCGATAATACTGACGACCAGATTAAGGACTAGTTCAGGAAATAGATTAAAAAGTGAGAAGAAAACATGAAGGCAGACAAAGGAGATGGTCCGGACGGAGAGGTGACGTCCCTCTATATGGAAGATATCTTGACAGCATAGTTCCATAGACGATTCACCATGCCATCTATGAACTCCTACAAAGGTCATACCGACCCTAAATCCCATGTCGAAAGTTTTGTTTTGCTAATGGAGGTTCAATGGATGGTGGGAGAGGCCATCTGTAAGGTGTTCCCTTTAACCTTGGGCAGGCCCGTAATTTATGGTTCAGAAGTTTGACTCCAGAGAGCAGCATTAGTTTCTCTCAGCTCAGGAAATCCTTTGTTCAGAATTTCAAAGGAGCGTGCGTGCTAAGGAAGATGGTGAGAGCACTAAGACTGATGAGGCATGGGGATGATGAGCCCATGCAGAATTTTATTGAAAGGTACCACAATTAGGTGCTCGAGGTCGGAGCATACGAGTCATCAGAGGCGCTGTAAAGTCTCAATGGAGCTCTGAAGGTCGGGAAGTTGTGGACTCACCTGAGATTTGTTTTGATGGAGGGAGAAGAGAAGGTTGCCTGAGGAGAGGGAATTCAGAATAGAAAGCTGGTGAGGTCAGAGATACTGCAAAGGTCGGACAGAAAATTGAGGAAATAATCCATGAGCCAAAGGGAATTCAGACAGATACCTCAGAGTAATGCACCTCAAGAGAGAAGGACTCAGGTGCAAGTAAATCATGTGGCCGGAGGGGCAGTGTATACCCCTTTGAATAAGCCGTTGGCTCAGATTTTCAGAGAAATCCTGGATAAGTGCCTCCTGGTGGAGCCGGACCTGAGGAAATATCCAGCGGAGAAGAAGGACAAGAAGTCCTACTGTGTACACCATAACCTAAGAGGACAGACAACGAAAGGCTGTATGGACCTGCGGGAGCAGGTGGAAAATCTGGCACAAAATGGTTATTTGAATGATTATATCAACCAATAGGCCATGGCGGCCCGACAACGGCGGAAGCCTAGACAGATGTATACTATCGCTGGTGGAAGAACATTGGCCAGAGACTCAAATCGGTCCAGAAAGAGTTACAGTAGATTCCGGGGATCCGAAGTGTTGACAACAGAGCAGGCCCCGAGGGTTCAAAGGGGTCGATTAGTCCCTATTATGTTCACAGAAGAGGACAACCATGGGGTGAGCTTCCCCCATGACAATGCATTGATCATTAAGGCTGTGATAAGAGGAGCTGAGGTGGATAGGATCTTAGTAGATCCAGGGAGCGCGTTTGACATAATCTCCAAGGAAGCCTTGGATGGTTTTGGGGTCGAGTATGCCACTATGACCTATGAAAAAACACCCTCATACGGATTTGGAGGTGCAACAGTCGTCCCTTTAGGTAGGATTCGGCTGGCCATGACAATCGAAGCTACTCCCCACACCCAGACGATCATGATGGACTTCACAGTTGTAGATTGTATGAGCAGTTACCAAGTAATTGTGGCCGACCTTTCATGATGAAAATGAAGGCGACCATGTCTTGTTATTACCTAAAGTTGAAATTTCCCAGTAGGGACGAGATTGGGATAGTTTATAGAAATCAAAAAGCGGCCAAGAGCTGTTTCGCTACCGTCTCAAAGTAAACTCTTTGCGTCGAAGAAGTGACCGGCGTGATCACACACGTATAACGCAAGTGCACGTATCAATCAAGTAGTATAAAATGTATCGATCCCACGAGGACTTAATACCTAAGCTATTAATTTATGAAGTCAAATGTTTACGAGTATATAATAGATTGGTGGTTTGATTGGATGGTGACTTAAAACTAAAACAAGTAAATAAAACTGTACGAAAGTGAATTAAAGGTAAAATCAATATTATTAAACTATCTAGGGTTGTGAATTCTTCCAATATCTTTTAAAGATGAAGTAGTTAATTCACGTTTGTGTAATATATTGGTTTATTAACCTGGAACAAAAATTTATGCAAAAGCCACTTCCGATGGTCAGATACAAATACCCAATATAACTCAATTAATCATATTTCTATGTCAACCAAGTTACCTGAATTCATTAAGATTAAGTTCTAATTATGGCTACCCCCGCCCGACAGGTATATTCCTATCCTGTAAGGAAATCTATTAAGGGTTATCTATCCTTAAGGAAGATCGTGGGCTATTGAGTCTAGGGCCTTAAACCTAAAATCCCTTTTCCAAGTTCATTTTAAGTTTACCAGATCAATCTTATTAATGCCCAGTTAACAAGAAGTATTAAGATTAAGGCTCAATAAATAAACCTTTATATTACCCAAACCGTAAAATAACCCCATATAAACCAGTGATATTGGAATTCATCACAACCCCAGATAATATGTTTAGTTACAAAACATACTTAGGATTACTAAACACTTAAATAAACAAAACATCATATAAAAATAACTTGGAGATAAATAAAATTAAAATTACAATAATGAATGAAAATGTTGGGGGTTAGAGGATCCACTTTTAATATTTCAAAAATTAGAAATCTCTCTTATTGTCAAGGTTTACCGATTAATTAATTATATTTAACCAGACCATAAAAGCGGTAATTCCATTTGTCTCAATTAAATCCAACCGACCATATAGGCGGTAACAAGGTTATTACCTAAACCGACCATATAGGCGGAAACTACCTCTGAAATGTAAAACCGACCATATAGGCGGTAAATAAGGTTGTCACCTAAACCGACCATATAGGCGGAAACTAATTAATCCAAATTTTAATTAAAATAAGGGAGATTAATCTAATTTGTTATATTAAAATTCTCACTTTTTCACCCAGCAGAATGAGATTACCTGCTCATTCTGCAAATGAAAACACAAAATTTTATTAATTAAATAAAAAGAAAATTCATGAAAACTTAAATAAATATATAAGACACTTTCCTTTAGGTTTTCATGGAGAAATTCATCCAAAGAAATCATCAAAAATTTACAATGTTTAGCTTGGTATTTATAGGCAAATCTAAAGGCTTCCATCAATTTCTCCACCAATTGCTCCACCAAACATGGCACCAAACATGATACCAAACATGGCACCAAACATGGCACCAAATCCTCCACCAAACATGCAAGCATGTTTGGTGGAAGTTTGACAAATTTTAATTTTTTAATTTTATTATTATTTTATTATTTTGAAAATGACTTAAATAATTACACATAACACACTTCCAAATATTTTATCAATTTCGGTCATGGAAACGTCAGAATTCGAAATTATTTTGAACTTAAAAGGTGTAGATCTTACTTCAATCCGATATCGGAGTAAGAAGTTATGGCCAAATTACAACAATTGCATAAAGTTGGAATTTTCGAAATTGTACTTCGTTAGAAAGCCATTTCAAGTTTCCAATCTCCAAAATCAAAATGTCAAGTCCAATTTTTTGCCTCTATTTATTCCACATTTTCTTCCTGATTGATTCCATTAAGTCCCGATTTTATTTTATCTGTAAAATAAACTAAAAACATCAAAACGTTCATAAAACTTGAGAAACTATACAAAATATTAAGTAAAAGGGGCGGTAAATAATGATATATTTTTCGTTCATCACACCCTCAAACGTAACATTTTGCTAGTCCTGGAGCAAAACAACAAAATAAAATGAAACAAATAATTTAAATTAAACTAAGCCACTTTCGTAGGGATCACGATTGCATTTAGCATATGCAACTAGCCTTTAAACCCCTAGGTGTCCCTAGTGGACGAGTTGTAGTCTCGTGAGGGCTTGCAGTGACGATACCCACAAATGTCAATCTAATACACACAAAAGTAAAAAAGACAAGAGAAAAGAGAATAAACAAGTTAGTGACTAAACAAGTGAAACTTCTTATCCAAGTTAGTAGTTGTTTTCTTTCTTTCTAAATTACCAAATAAGTAAATTCTCCGATTATTTTTACCATTCTTCATATACACAACTAACTAGGTATTAATCGAATCATTGTGCCCACAATATTCATAAGTGTAGTTGAAAAGAGAGTAATTTTTTCGTCCTAAAGTTATATCAGAATTCACACCTTTCTAGCAATGGAATTTTTTTTTTTTTTTTTTCATAAAATAAAGAAAGCAACATCTTCAATCCATGTAACGAGCTTTGGGCCAGTGACTCCCAAACAAGTTGGCTTTAGGGAACTAGGTGTTAAGACACCCCTACGGACTTAATTACTCGGATTTCAGATGTTTCTTTTTATTTTTATAACATCTTTGATCCATGTAGCGAGCTTTGGGCCAATGACTCCCAAGCCAGTTGGCTTTAGGGCACTAGGTGTTAAAACACCCATACAGACTTAATGACTCGGATCTCAAACATTTTTTTTATACACATTTTTTTTTTCATTGCTTTTTAGATGCTTCCTCCAATTAAACTAGAGCACTGAATATTACAAACTTTTCAAATACATCTCATGGCTGTATGTTACCATGCATGTTGATAATACCTGTCATCTGAACATATGAAGATCCAATTTAGTTAGGATTATGGAGAATTGACAAATTAAATAATTCAAAAGGAAATAAACAAAAATTAACTTGTTACGAAATAGGTTGAGATACGTCTCAGGAGTGGAAATTCCTTACAAAGTTATCTCTCACCAATTTCACCTGATTAATCAAATTAAAAACACAAAACACAAAATTAATTTTTTTTTTGAATTTTTGGAAAATTTTGACTCAACAAACAACATAAGAAACAACATAATAAAAAGAAGATACTAGTCAATTATCCCCCCAAACTTAAATGAGACATTGTCTCCAATGTCTTAAAAAGTAGAAGAAGAGATTAAAGAACAGTACCTGGTTAGCTGAAATTCTACGTCTTAAAAGAAAATTAAAGGTTAAGATCCAGATTTATCCGATGCTTTTTTCCACGATCATTATCGGACCAATTAATCTTGGAAATGATAGGGTCAATTTGTGGTTCAAAGGCTAAAATTTGGTCAATTAAATCATGGGCAGTTCTGGTAGTAAAGAGGATATCTTTTACAGGTTTTAACACGAACCCATTTCTCCGGGCATCATCAAGAAAAACACAAACAAAATCATAAAATCCATCAGCATTAAATAGTCCAATCAGTTTCTGGTGTATGTTCAAGTTCGCCCAAGATAGTACTGTAAATATTTCCTCCATTGTGCCCAAGCCACCTAGCAAAGCAATAAAAACATCAACACGATTAATCATTTCAACCAGTCGTTCAGACATACCAGGCACGTTAAGTTCCTCTCCGTTTGATGATTCTATAAGATTTGCCTCTGCCAAAGGTTTTGGGATGATTGCCAGAACTTGACTGCCTCCTTCCTGTACGACCCTTGAAACGATCCCCATTAGTTCAAGATTGCCATCGCCATATACTAAGTGCATATTTCGTTCAACTATGACCCTACCCAATTCATGTGCTGCCTCAACGAACTCTGGCTTAGAACCAACAATAGTACCGCAAAACACACATATATTTACAACTCGTCTTCTTGAAGTGGCTTCCATTTTTTTTATTATTTCTCAACTCTGGATGTCTTCAATAGTGCAATGATAATCTGAATTTATAGAACCTGAAAAGGGTGAGTAACAATAGCACTAGTACCTGCCAAATGACAATTATTAGCTAAATAGTAAAATATATCGTGAAAGTCAAAAAGTATGGATCCTGTCGGAGAAAATAAAAGAAAATAACAAAACAAATCACAATTATTAGATAAAGACAAAGAAAATAATATTTACAGAAAGTAACGGATTGCATGTCGTCTATGCGTCAGGGACAAGCTTTCCATCCAATTTTCTTATAAATTGGCAAACATGGTCTTTTAGAGTCAGATTCCCGAGACTTAAATATTGTCTTTCTTTTTGGAATCGTGCATGTAACATGTGAATTACATGATGCACATATCTATTGGGATGCATCTCAATAGTCAATGATATGTCATCCAAAGAATCCTTACTCAAGCCATCCCTAATGAATTTAATTTTATCTTCACGGTTATCAGACTTCATTCCTAAAGAACGACAACAAGTGTTACATGTCATGCGTGCACATTTATAGCAAACACCTAGTCTTTTAGCTTTTCTTTTCTTAGCATAGGTGCTTCTTCCTAAACCAGACAAATATGAAATAAAAGAGTCAGATGACTCAGCTGCCAATCGGACTCGTGCTTCTATAATCCAATGAATGTCATTAGGAATACCTTTGATCATCAGAAGTCTCATTCGTTCCAAGTGAACTTTGAAGACTTTTATCAGAGAGTTTTAAGAGAGAGAAGGAAATTGCTTGTGAAGATTTGCGAGAACGTCGTCCATCCTGAAATGTGACTTTACCTACAAAAATTAAACACACAAAAAATGAAACACACCAAATCTGAATATAAACATAATTTTCTTGGGTTGCCTCCCTGATAGCGTTAAGTTTAACGTCGTCAGCTAGACATGACTGCTTGAACGTTAGGCTGGATCTGAAAGTGTGACACTTTCTTTTTTTCACTCAAATGATTCTCCCCAGCATTGCTTGACACACTGGCTGTTAACTTTGAAAGTGTTGTTGGACTTGGGGTTGTATATCTCAACTACTCCGTAGGGTAACACCTGAGTAATCACAAATGGACCTGACCACTTTTATTTCAGCTTTCCAGGGAAAAGTTTTAACCGTGAATCGTATAACAACACCTGCTGCCCTGGCTCCAGTTGTGTGCGTACTATTTTTTTATCATGCCATCTCTTGGTCTTTTCTTTGTACAATTTGGCATTTTCATAAGCATATAGGCGAAATTTCTCCAATTCATTTAGTTGGTGGAGCCTTTTCTCCCCTGCTGCTTGTGGATCAAGATTTAACTTCTTTAGTGCCCAGTACGCCTTGTGTGCAAGCTCCACTGGCAGATGGCACATTTTCCCAAACACCATTCGATATGGAGACATACCAATGGGTGTTTTGTAAGCTGTTCGGTAGGCCCATAATGCGTCATCCAGGTTTTCAGACCAGTCCCTCCTTGTTGATCCAACGGTTCTCTCCAAGATTCTTTTGATCTCCAAGTTTGAAACTTGAACCTGTCCATTTGACTGCAGATGGTGAGTAATGGCAACTTTATGGGTAACTCTGTATTTGGATAGAAGTGTATTGAAGTATCTGTTGCAGAAATGTGTGCCACCATCACTGATAATTGCCTGAGGTGTTCCGAAGTGAGTGAAAATATTCTTTTTAAGGAATTTTATCACTACTTTTGAATCATTTGATGGCAGTGCAATGCTTCAACCCATTTGGAGACGTAGTCTACTGCAACTAGTATGTACAGGTTTTCGAATGATGGAATAAAGGGTCCCATAAAATCAATTCCCCATACATCAAATATCTTCACTTCCAAAATATTTTACAGATATCCTTCATTTCTCCTTGAAATATTTCCCGTTCTCTGGCACCTGTCACATTGAAGAGCAAATAAGTAAGCATCTTTAAATAGAGTGGCCTAGAATAAACCTGATTGAAGGACTTTGGCTGTAGTTTTATTTCCACTTAAGTGTCTGCCGTATGGTGATGAATGACAATGTTGCAAGACACTATTGACCTCCTCATGTGGAACACAACGTCTCAATAATTGATCAGCACAATGTTTAAACAAGTACGACTCATCCCAGACATAATGCTTGACTTCTTTGAAGAACTTCTTTCGTTGATGATGAGTCCATTCCAACGGCCATTTTCCCGATACTATGTAATTTTCATAGTCAGCATACCAAGGGACATCATGTTGTTTCATGGAAAACAACTGTTCATCTGGAAAATTTTCTTTGATTTTCAGTTCATAGCCATCTGTTTCTTTATTCTCGAGCCTCGATAAATGATATGCCACTTGGTTTTCTGTCCATTTCTTGTCTCGGATTTCCACATCAAATTCTTGCAGTAGAAGCACCTAACAGATCAATCTAGGTTTGGCATCTTTCTTCGCGATCAGGTATTTGATTGCTGAATGATCTGTGTAGACCACCACTTTGGGACCCAGTGTTAAGAGCGGAATTTATCAAAAGCGAACACAAGTGCAAGCAATTCCTTTTCAGTGGTTGTGTAGTTGAGTTGAGCTTCATTCTGAGTTCTCCTGGCATAGTAAATGGTGTGGAAAATTTTTACTTTACGTTGTCCCAAAACTGCACCTACAGTAAAATCATTAGTATCACACATCACCTCAAATGGAAGGGTCCAGTCTGGTGCTACTATGATGGGGGTAGAGACCGGCTTCTGTTTTAAGATCTCAAAATCTTTGTGGCATTATTTGGTGAAGTTGAAAGGCACATCTTTTTCCAGAAGATTGCATAGAGGTTTAGCAATCTTAGAGAAGTATTTGATAAATCTTCTGTAAGAGCCTGCATGTCCGAGAAAACTTTGAATCCTTTTGACTGATGTTGGTGGAGGTAGTTTTTCAATTTTTTCGATCTTTGCTTTATCTTTCTCGATCCCCTTTTGTGAGATCTGATGTCCCAACACAATGCTTTCCTGCATTATGAAGTGGCATTTCTCCTAGTTGAGTACCAGGTTGGTATATTCCCACCTTTGTAACACTTTTTCTAGATTTTACAAACAGTGGTCGAAAGAGTCTCCAAATACAGAGAAATCATCCATGAAAACCTCCATACTTTATTCCAGCATATATGAGAAGATGGCCATCATGCAACGTTGAAACGTAGCATGAGCAGTACATAGTCCAAATGGCATCATACGGAAAGCAAAAGTACCATACAGACATGTAAAAATGGTTTTCTCCTGATCTTCTAGGGCGATGGCAATCTGATTGTACCCCGAATATCCATCCAGAAAATAATAGAACTCATATCCCGCTAGTCTGTCTAGCATCTGGTCAATAAATGGTAACAAGAAATGATCTTTCCCTGTTGCTTTGTTCAGCTTCCTATAGTCCATGCATACTCTCCATCCAGTCACTGTTCTTGTTGGAATCATCTCGTTCTTTTCATTTGTAACTACAGTAATTCCTCATTTCTTTGGCACACACTGCATATAACTCACCCAAGTGCTGTCAGAGATGGGATAGATGATGCCAACATCCAACCATTTGATAATTTCTTTCTTCATGACCTCCTTCATGATTGGATTTAGTCTCCGTTGATGCTCCACTGTGGGTTTGTACTCGTCGTTTATCAGAGAATCTTGTGCATGTAAAATGATGGACTAATGCCTCGAATTTCTGCTATAGTCCAGCCAATGACTTTCTTGTATTCTCGTAACACTCTCAGTAACTTTTCTTCATGCTCCAATGTTAGCGACGAAGAAATAATCACATGTAAATCAGTAGAGTTTCCTAAGAATACATACCTGAGATGGCTCGGAAGTAGCTTTAGCTCTAGCTGCGGTGGTTCTTCAATCGAAGGCTTGATTCGCTCTTTTTTTGGCAGTTCCAAACTTTCCACATGTACTATCGATTTGAAGCGAAATGGTCTGTCAATATAGTTAATACATTCCAGAATTTCAGCATCTAGCTCGCTGTCAGTCATGTTGGTGATACAAGCTTCAAGTTTAACCGTGGGAATTGGCAGTACATCAGTATCCTGGATGATACTATCTACAACATCAATTCTGAAACATTCCTCTTCCTTTTCATCACTCGGGGATTTCATGGCTTTGAAAACATTGAAGGTAAATTCTTGGTCCTACACTTTCATGGTTAGTTCTTCTTTTTATACATCAATAACAGTTCGACTTGTAGCCAAGAATGGTCTCATGAGAATGATCAGTACATCTTTGTCTTCTTCCATGTCAAGGATAATGAAATCTACTGGGAGAGTGAGTTTTTCAACTTTGACTAGCACATCTTCAACTACACCTGTCGAAAATACGAGCGTTCTATCAGCAAGTTACAAAGAGACTGATGTGAGCGTTGCTTCTCCAATCTGCAGTTTCTTGTAAGTCGAAAAAGGTATTAAATTAACACCAGCACCTAAATCACATAAAGCTTTACCAATGTAATGTTCTCCAATGGTGCATGGGACAGTGAAACTACCAGGATCTTTCAATTTTGGGGGAAGTTTCCTTTGAATGATGGCACTTCATTCTTCTATCAATGATATTGTCTCGTAATCTCCCAATCTATGCTTTTGTTACAAAATGCCTTTCATGAATTTGACATAGCTGGGTATTTGTTCCAACGCTTCTGCAAATGGAATGTTGATATGCAGCTTTTTGAAGACCTCCAGAAATCTAGCAAACTGCTTGTCCAGTTTGTTTTTCTGGAGACGCTGTGGAAAAGGTGGAGGTGGAATGAATATTTCTTGATATTTTTCCTTTGCTTATTTTTCCTCCATCTATGGCTCTGTTTCTTTTGGAACTTCCTCAATGGATGCCTTGATTCCAACATCTTTGTTGATTTCAGTACCGCTTTTCAAAGTAATGGCTTGACATTGCTCCTTCCCTCTGTTCCTTGGATTTGGTTCTGTGTTGCTAAGAAGGTTACCTGGCGGTCTGTAACTCTGAGCATTGGCCAGTTATCCCAATTGATTCTCCAATGCTTTTATTAGAAGCTGAATGGCTTTGATTCAATGCTACTTGATTTTGAACCATAGCTGCTAAAGCATCATATTTTGCTTCTTGCTTTTTGAACATCTCTGCAGACCATTCTTTCATTTCTGGTTCTTTCTCATACTTCTGGCCTTTGTTTTGTTGTTGGAATCCAGATGGTGGATTGTTCTTTTGCCTTGAATTATTGCTCCATGTAAAATTGGGATGATTCCTCCACCCTGGGTTGTAGGTGTTGGAATATGGATTATTCCCCTGTTTGTTGAAATTGTTGACATAATTCACCGTCTCATCTTGAAGGTTGTAAGATTCTGACTCTGGTGCTCCTCCATACTGTGAACTTGTGGATCCTGCATTAACTTTCATGTTAAGAGTTTCCAAATTTTTACAAATCAGATCCAGCTTGGCATTCATTGCTGTGTTGGCTCCAACTTCATAAATACCTGCGATTCGTTGGATCATGCTCATTTCTGTTGGCCACAATGAATTGTTGTTGGCCATTTCTTCAATTAAGTCCCAAGCCTGATCTTCTCCTTTTACCATTAAAGCTCATCCAGTAGCAACATCAATTATGGTTCTCATCAGTCCAAAAAGTCCATTGTAGAAGGTTTGGACTTGTAGCCACTTTGCAATTTCATGGTGAGGACATTTTCTGAGAAAATCCTTGTATCTTTCCCAAGCTTCGTAGAGGGATTCAGAATCATGTTGCACAAAAGATGTGATGTCATTCCTCAGCTTTGCAGTTCTGGCTGGAGGAAAGTACTTTGCAAGGAATTTAGTGGCCAAAGTGTTCCAAGTTATGATTGAACCTGCTGGTAGTGAATGTAGCCAAGCCTTAGCTCTGTCTTTCAAGGAATATAGGAAAACACGTAGTGTCATTGCTTCTTCAGCTGCTCGGTTGTAGTTGAAAATGCCATAAACTTCCAGGAAGTTGCTAATGTGGGCATTAGGATCTTCAGTTGCATTCCTGCCAAACTGAACTGACTTTTGTATCATCTGAATGCATGTTTTGATGTCACATGCATTTACTGGTAAGTGAGGAAGTATAATACATGAAATGAAGCTGTCAACCACCAGAATAGTTTTGTCTCGAATGTGAATTGGTGGTGCAACATCCAAAGGTTCAGGTTTTATGTTGATGATTACTTCTTAACCTTCTCGCATTTCCCTTTTCAACTGTCTGATGGTTCTTTCAATCTCTGGGTCAAGCGGTCGGATTTCAAAGCTTCTGGTTCGTCTCATATAGTATATGAGAACCTGAAACACAAGAAAACAGAAAACAAAAAAAGAAAAAAATTAGACACAAGTAAATGTATCTAACCCCAAAATTAATAGTGAAAGATAAATAAGTCCCTGGCAACGGCGCCAAAAACTTGACCGGCGTGATCACACACGTATAACGCAAGCGCACGTATCTTTCAAGTGGTATAAAATATATCGATCCCATGAGGACTTAATACCTAAACTATTAGTTTATGAAGTCAAATGTTTACGAGTATCTAATAGATTGGTGGTTTGATTGGATGGTGACTTAAAACTAAAACAAGTAAATAAAACAGTGTGAAAGTGAATTAAATATAAAATCAATATTATTAAACTATCTAGGGTTGTGAATTCTTCCAATATCTTTTAAAGATGAAGTAGTTATTTCACGTTTGTGTAAAATATTGGTTTATTAACTTGGAACACAAATTTATGCAAAAGCCTCTTCCGATGGTCATATACAAATACCCAATATAACTCAATTAATCATATTCCTATGTCAACCAAGTTACCTGAATTCATTAAGATTAAGTTCCAATTATGGCTACCCCCGCCCGACAGGTATATTCATATCTTGTAATGAAATCTATTAATGGTTATCTATCCTTAATGAAGATCGTGGGCTATTGAGTCTAGGGCCTTAAACTTAAAATCCTTTTCCCAAGTTCATTTTAAGTTTACCAGATCAATCTTATTAATGCCCAGTTAACAAGAAGCATTAAGATTAAGACTCAATAAATAAACCTTTATATTACCCAAATTGTAAAATAACCCCTTATAAACCAGTGATATTGGAATTCATCACAACCCCAGATAATATGTTTAGTTACAAAACATACTTAGGATTACTAAACACTTAAATAAATAAAACATCATAAAAAAATAACATGGAGATAAATAAAATTAAAATAATGAAAGAAAATGCTGGGGGTTAGAGGATCCACTTTTAATATTTCAAAATTAGAAATCTCCCTTATTGTCAATGTTTACCGATTAATTAATTATATTTAACCAACCATAAGGCGGTAATTCCATTAGTCTCAATTAAATCCAACTGACCATATAGGCGGTAACAAGGTTATTACCTAAATCGACCATATTGGCGGAAACTACGTCTGAAATGTAAAACCGACCATATAGGCGGTAAATAAGGTTGTCACCTAAACCGGCCATATAGGCAGAAACTAATTAATCCAAATTTTAATTAAAGTAAGGGAGATTAATCTAATTTATTATATTAAAAGTCTCACCTTTTCACTCAAGCAGAATGAGATTACATGCTCATGCTGTAAATGAAAACACACAAAATTTTATTTAAAAATAAAAAGAAAATACAAGAAAACTTAAATAAATATACAAGACACTTTCCTTTAGGTTTTCATGGAGAAATTCCTCCAGATAAAGCATGAAGAATTTACAAAGTTTAGCCTGGTATTTATAGGCAAATTTAAAGGCTTCCATCAATTTCTCCACCAAACATGACACCAAACATGGCATCAAACATGGCACCAAACATGACACCAAATATGGCACCAAATTCTCCACCAAACATACAAGCATGTTTGGTGGAAGTTTAACAATTTTTATTTTTTATTTATTTTGAAAATGACTTAAATAATTACAAATAACACACTTCCAAATATTTTATCACTTTCGGTCATGGAAACTTTAGAATTCGAAATTAATTTGAACTTCAAAGTTGTATATCTTTGAGTCTTTTTTAATCTGGAACTTGAATCACCTCAATCTGATATCGGAATAAAAGGTTATGGTCAAAATATGACAATTGCGCAAAGTTGGAATTTCTGAAATTGTACTTCGTTAGAACACTATTTCAAGTTTCCAATCTCCAAAATCAAAATATCAAGTCCAGTTTTTTGCCCTTATTTGTTCCACATTTCATCTTGATTGATTCCATTAAGTCCCGATTTTATTTTATCTGCAAAATAAACTAAAACACATCAAAACGTTCATAAAACGTGAGAAACTATACAAAATATTAAGTAAAATGGGCGGTAAATAATGATATATTTTCCCCTCATCAAGAAGACAGTAAGAAGAGAAAAGAGTGGACGTAAGAGGAAGTGACAGTCGTCGGACCCGGCATCAAAATTTGAGTTTTCTAATGAAAGTTTATGCAGTAAAAATTTTAAAATCCTTGAATGGTGGAACCGGCATCAAAATATATATCATGTTTTATCTATTATTGCTAAAGAGATATTGGCAGCACCTATTTCCACCGTTGCGGTTGAGCAAGCCTTCAGCTTGGGAGGTAATATATTGGAAGCTAGGCGATCTTCATTACATCCAAGCACTCTAGAAGCAACAGCTTGTGTGGATGATTGGACTCGAGCTGATCTGAGACAACAAGAAGATGCCCCCAATGATTTTGAAGATTTGTTCGATAATGCTTCTGCAACAAGTGCAAGCGGAAGCTGCGGACCCGGAGCCGAAGGATCAACTGATAATGATGATTGATAAATGTAAAATTATAATTTACAAAGGGGATATGTCTTAAACTTGTAATGGAACTACATGAGCTTTGATTCCTCTCACCCTTGGAGGATACGTAGGCAACTTAAATTTTAAAAAATTTAAGCTCAAGCTCTTCAATGTAATAATTTTTTTTTTTTTTTTATAAATTTAATCTCATTTTTTTAATTAATAATTTTTTTTTTATTTAATGATTTGACTCCTCTCATTTTTTTATTTTAATTAATTAAAAAAAAAAATGAACCGAACCGAACCGGAACCGAACCGTTCGGTTCCGGTTCGGTTCGAGTTTCCGGTTCCACACTTGTGGAACCGGAAACCGGCCGTTCGGTTCGGTTCCGAACCGGAACCGAACCGCCGGCCGGGTCTAACAGTCGATACTCCAGACCCACGGCCCGAGGATCTTGCCCAGTTGGGGGCACGTGAGGATTTAGAGTCAGTAGAACTCTTTGGCCCCAGAAATATTGTGAAGGTGGGTGCGGGGTTGGAGAGGAACTTGAAGCAGGGTTTGCTCAAGTTTTTGGATGGATATGAAGATATTTTCATTTGAGGGCACGGTGATATGCCCGAGATTGATCCCAAGTTCATCAACCATCATTTAGCAGTGGACCAGGCTCATAAGCCAGTCAAACAGAAGAGGATAATCTTCAATTAGGAGCGCTGCGAGGCGTGTTGGTTATTATCTAGGTCCCAATATCAAAAAAGACATGAAAACATTGTGTGAACACACCAACGGAGATATCGGAATACTCACATCGATCGGTTGAGTCGATTTGAAGACGAACAAAGCCACAAAACTCACTGCCAATGACGCCAAAATGATACAGTCCACTGCCTTCAAAAACAGAAAATTGAGTTCAGAAATGGAGCTCCAAGCTTCGTCAAACGGATCCCGGCTCATGGGCGAACCTCCCTACCACCTTCGCAAGACTCGTAAGTGTGCTAGCACTTGATTTTTCACCATGAAAAACCACTCTTTGATTCCCATTATTCACGCCATTTTGGCTTCGAAAACCAGTGAGTTTTTCAGTTTGGGTGTGAGGATTAGAAGAGAAATGAGAGAGATGAAAGATGTGTTAAGTTGTAAATGAAATGCATTTCAAATATATCTTATATACTTGTGTGAAATTCACTTTAATTTCACTTGCATTTGCCTTTAATTTGAATTTCAAAAGTCAAAAAAGGTAAACACTATGCACATCAATTACACATCTTGTCCATCACTATTCATATCACCTTTATTAAAGTGACATGTTTTCAAGTCACATCACTCTAAGTGACAAGTGATTTGACGCTTGATGCGACTGATTGATTTGACGCTTGATGCGACTTGTGATGCCGCACTCGAATTCGAAATACGAATGCGCTCGCAATCACACTCGGGCTCGGGTTCGCTAATTCCGAATTAACGATTTTTCCGTAGCGTCGTAATTAAATGATTACGCCTAGCGAATTCACTATTCACGTCGCTAACGAATTAATTCTAAATTAATTCGTTCGCCCGAATTAAAATCTAATTTTAATTCCGTGTCGAAATCTAATTTCATTTAATATATCGAATATATTAATTTACCGATTAATTCCAAATTAATCGTTATCTCTCTCTAGACGATATTTTATCCTAGATAAAATATCTCCGTAATTAATCCTAGATTAATTTTCTCTCTCTTCTATTATAATCCCAAATTATTCAAGAGTGCGAGTTGTGCGTCATCGGTGGATTATCGGGAAGCGACCCATGAGATCCCCGGATAAGTTGGCAGTAAATACGGTCGTCGGAGTATCCGAATCACGTACGTACGAAGTACTACGTTCTACCGATTTACGAGACAAGGTCGACTCCTAGCAAAGCACCAAGTCTTCCCAATTCTCCGGACATATCCATTTAAGAATATTAAGATCTGTTATCAAGCGTAGTATACGATTGTATTGTGTGTATCGGCCCAGTATCGGATTGTCACGTGCTAGGGCTGGGGCTGGATAAGTGTCTGCCCCGTCCGAAACACATATCGGATGTCTGGTAACATAGTCTCTATAATCGGATATTCATGACCTGGTCACAATATTGTTGGTTTCTATAATTAGTCCCAAAGAAAGTATAAGCCAATGAAACACACAAATCATACATGCAAAGCTTGGAGCATGGCGGAAACATACTTACAAAGCTTGTGACGAAAATTGATGGAGAGAAAAATCCTTGAGTCTTCAAGGTGGAAGTTTCGGCCAAGAGCAAGAGTGAGAGAAGCTTCAAGTCTTCTTGTATGCCAAGCTCCAAGGTTGTTTCCCTATCACCTCCTTTGATCCCTCATTTTACTAGCAAAAATGGAGAAATGAAAAATGATTTTCTGCCCTTGTTTGAAGCTCACGGCGTGAGCAAGGAGAAGAAGAGGGAGGAGAGACTTTTGGTTTTCTTTTCTCTTTTCTTGTTTCCAAAACGTGAAATGATGAGTAATGAACAATTACCAAAATATTTTGGTAAATAAAACCCTTCAAAAACCGTGTAAAAGTATTTCCCTCCAAAAAATCCATTAAATGGCCTTATCACTTACATAGAGAATAGTGGACAATGTATCATCCCATAAAGGTGACTAGATACATCCATCCACTAGTCGTGTCAAGTGATGAGACTTCGCGATGTGATTTGCGGGTCCCACTCGTTTCAAAATATGAATGTGTCCGCAAACACTTTCGGGCTCGGTTTCGCTAATTCCGAATTAACGAATTTCTGTCGCGACGTAAATTAAATAATTACGCCTAGCGAAATTACTATTCACATCGCTAATGAATTAATTCTAAATTAATTCGTTTGCCCGAATTAAAATCCGATTTTAATTCCGCGTCGAAATCTAATTTCGTTTAATATATCGAAATATTATTTTATCGATTAATTCCAAATTAATCGTTCTCTCTCCTAATAAGGCATTTTATCCAAGATAAAGTTTCTCCGCAATTAATCCAAGATTAATAAAGTTCGAATCAAACATCATAGGTGAATCTTCAGGAAGCGACCCAAGAGATCTCCGGATATATTGGCAGTAAATACGGTCGTTGGATAATCCAAACACGTACGTACCTCGTACTACGTTTTTACCGATTTACAAGACAAGATTGGCTTCTAGCAAAGCGCCATGCCTACCCAATTCTCAAGAAATATTCTTATTGGAATATTAGATCTTTATCAAGCGTAGTATACCGTAGTATCACGTACATCGATCCAGTATCGGACGATCACATGTTAGGCCTGGGAATGGAAATGTGTCTGCCCCATACGAAACATATATCGGACATCAAACAACTAGTCTCTTTAAATCGGACAATCCTGACCTGGTCATATTGTCCTGATGGTTGCAACCTTTTATAGAGTACTAGTTCTGTATCCTGCGTGATCATTATCTCCATATGTCTGAAGTGATAATTCCATCTTGACATCACATCCAGTACACTACGATTCTTGATAAACCCAGAAGAGGTGACACAGAACCGTTAAAGCCCCGAACCACCAAACCAAAGTTTACCGATTGTCGCAAGTACTAGCGATGCAAGTCTCAGGTTAAGACCATATACACCTACCCTGATGCGGCCTCCCATAGACACGTATGTTGGGGTTCTTGCTCGGAGCGCCAATCCGGGCCGTATTTATGTCTGATTCATGAATACAAACATCCCCTTATTCCATAATATTACTTATTTATGGTTGCACCTCTTGTTCTTATATACGTATTCGATCTGATTACGATTAGATTGAAACTAAATGTGGTTTAGTGATATGTATATATTAGACAAAGGCCCGATAATATATAATGCAGTACACAGTTACAAAGTTAGTTTGTAATTGACATTGGAAGTGTCACTGCTATATGTATATTATCAAACATAGTTCCTGGTCAAGATTTGCTAACACGGGTCGGTTAGTCAAATCCGTTGAGACCAGTACATGTCGTATATCGAGACTTGGTCCGATGGTTTATCCCAATGAACCATGAGTCTATGGAGACTCGTATAGACGTGTAGGTGTTTATAGTGGATAAACACTGAACGGCTCACCGAAGATTCTTAATGGATGGTACGCCAACGTCAATAAGAATCTTCTCGGGTTGAGTAGCATAGTGGTCCTTCGACTTGAGACACCACTGTGGATGTATGAGACATCCTCCACACTTAGATGGCAGTCACGTCACCGATCTATTTAGATCAGACCTCCGCCTGTTCGTTGGGTGTGGATCGATCCTCAGGATATCCTGTGTGTGTCAAGATAGGATCCGTCAGTTCTGTGTACAGAGCATAGGTAATCCATATATTATTAGCAGTCTGTTAAATCTGTGGCCACAGTATACATCGGAAGTAAGTTCCGAGTGTTATTTAGAGATTGCTAATAGATACGTCGACGAGATAATACCTATAGAGATTTGACGTTTACATCTATATCTCTGGGATTATCTGGATACCTGTGACGGAGGGATTATACGTATGCAATGACCTCGACCTGTATGATTCAGCTAGATTATCCGTGATCGTCATAATCTACGGGTGGATAGATTATGGACATGAAATTGGATTTCGTGACGGATATACCTGAATCTAGAGAGTCTCAATAATGAAACATACTCGTAGAGCACTAGAGCAACATTTATGAATAATGATGATTATTTATAAATCGTTTAATCGTTAAACGAAAAATACATGCGAACGGGCCGAACCGTCATTTCCTAATTAATGTGTATTTGTATTTAATATATGATATTATTAAATACACATTAATAAATGGTCAAATAAAGGTATTTGACATATATCATCAATATATGTATTTGAGATATTTAAAGTAAATATAATACATATATTTGATATATTTGTATTTAATTAATTAATTATTTATTTAATTGTTAAATGATTAATATAATTAAAATATAAATATATCACCAAATGATAAAGTTAGGAAATGATTATAAGTTGCAATTGTTGACTTATACATTAAAGGAAAAGGTTGTCAAATTGATTTTGACTTCTTAAGATATTTGTTCAAATTGTTTGAAAAATGAAAAATGTCTTTTTCCTTTATTTTTTCTTAATTTCGGCCATGACCCTTAATTAAATATAATGGTTATATTTTTCAGTTGCAATTGTTGACTTTCTTTATTCATTAAATTGTTTGATGATTAAAGTTGCAAGTTGATAAGCAAAATTAAATGAAATAAAATATCATGATATTTTGTATATTTTTCTCCACCAATTTCGGCCAAGGCTTCTTTTGGAGGAGGTATATATTGTTTCATTTATTTTAGGGTTTGATTAACCTTTTCACTTTATCAAAACTCCATTAAAACAAGACAAAGAAGGTAGAGAGAAAAGAAAAGAAAAACAAGGAAAAGCTTGGAATTTAGTAAGTATTTCCAACCTTCCATTAGAGAGTAATTTGTTCCTCTTGTTGTGGGAAACATCTTGTGATGTTCTTGAGTTTTTCTATTCTTTATTCTTTGTACTTTTGATGGATAAAAGTTTGATGAAGGTGATTTGCATGTATGATGTTGGAAGTTTATTACTAGTGTAGTAATAAGCATTCTTTTAAGGTTTTGGAAACCATGTTGCTAATCTAGAGTTGTTGACCCACTCTTAGATGACCTAGATTTGATCTTGAGTTGTTTCATTGTGTTGAGACTTTGATTGGATGGAAGAAAGATGATTGAAGTGTTTGATTTAACCAATTTGGTCTAATTTGTCCAATTTGAAGAAATTGAAAAATTAGGGTTCATGACCAATTCCAAATTTGGGGGTTTTCATATATGTTGTGTATTTGGATGTGTATATGATGCATATAAAGTTTCATATCCATTGGATTACATCTTGATGTGTTTTGATACATGAAATGACAAAGTGCACAAAATGGAACTAATGTAGTGCATTCGGCCTTGATGAAGAAATTTGGGGATTTGGTTGCTTTTGGTGTTTTGATGTTTTGAACATGCTAAGTTCATCTTAGAAATGATTTAGAATCATTCAAAATTGATTGGATCAATTTCGGACTAAAATGGACAAAATACCATATAAGGGTAATTTGGTAATTTCACTTGAATATGATTCATTTGAAATTTTGTTTCATAATTTGATTATTGGGCAATTAAATAAATATGTTTATTTAATTAATCCAAGAAAAAGTTTTGAAATCGGAAGATTCGATCTCCCGCCGCTTCCGCTGCGTTACCGGATTATGCCCCTAAAAACCCCTACAACGTAGACATACTACCAATGGGATTCCGCGGGGTCTATCCAGAGCGAAGCTGTTTTCCGTACCATAGGTAAAACACAACCTCCTATCGCACTTGCATAAGTATCCAATACTTAAATATATGAGAACTATGCCGTTATGCCATCACAACGTGCACAAGTGCAATACTAGTCTATTCCACATTATCGATGTCCGATCTCGACAATACTCCGACTAGGGATATTTAATGATTAAACCTTTTATATTGATACTGTCTCATATCATCTCAATACGGAATTAATCATATGGACTTTTGCCATCAATATATCAAAGTAAATAATTTACAAAACGGCAAAGGCAATTTCATGATCACATAGTTAATTTCGTACAATAATACAATATCATTTACAAAACAGTGACGCTATGGGTCATAATGTCTAACAATCTCCCACTTGGCCTATAGCCAGTAACTCAAGCATCTAATACCTGAACTATGTATATGTCGTTCAAACACTTGCTGAAGAACAGCCTTCGTCAGCGGATCTGCAATGTTGTCATCTGATGCGACCTTCTCGACTTTACATCGCCACGATGTATAATCTCCCGAATCAGATGGTAACGCCGAAGAACATGCTTGGATCGTTGATGAGACGTTGGTTCCTTAGCTTGTGCTATAGCCCCGTTATTGTCACAATACAATGGCACGGGCTCAGCTGCTAACGGAACTACTCCTAATCCAATTAGGAATTTTCGGATCCAAACTGCCTCCTTTGCTGCTTCTGACGCAGCAATATATTCCGCTTCTGTTGTTGAATCGGCAACAGTATCTTGCTTGGAAGATTTCCAGCTCACTGCTCCGTTATTCAAACAAAAAATATACCCCAATTGCGACTTGAAGTCGTCCTTGTCGGTTTGGAAACTTGCATCGGTGTACCCAGACACCTCAAGTTCTCCACCTCCATATATTAAGAAAGCATCCTTAGTTCGTCTAAGATACTTAAGGATATTCTTAACTGCCATCCAGTGACCTTCACCTGGATCGGCCTGAAAGCGACTGCACATGCTCAAAGCATATGACACATCAGGTCGCGTACATATCATGGCATACATGATCGATCCGACTGCCGAGGCGAACGGTATCCGACTCATGTTATCTCTCTCTTCTTTAGTCTTAGGACATATGTCTTTAGACAGAAGGATACCACGTGACATTGGCATCAATCCCCTTTTGGATTGATCCATGTTGAATCGCTTCAACACTTTGTCAATATATGTACTCTGGGAGAGTCCAAGCAGCTTTCTAGATCTATCTCGGTAGATCTTTATTCCCAGAATAAAGGCTGCTTCTCCTAGATCTTTCATGGAGAATTTTAATGAAAGCCAAGCTGTCACCGACGTTAGCATGGGAATGTCATTGCCAATAAGCAATACATCGTCGACATAAAGGACAATAAAAGTCAGTGCTCTCCCACTAACCTTCTTGTATACACAAGGGTCATCAGCGTTTTGTACGAAATCATATTCTTTTATGATCTCATCAAAACGCTGATTCCATGACCGTGATGATTGCTTCAATCCATAAATGGATCGATTTAGCTTACAAACCTTGTTTGCAAGTCTAGGTACGATAAACCGTCAGGCTGTTGCATATAAACATCCTCCAAAAGGTTTCCGTTAAGGAAAGCGGTTTTAACGTCCATCTGTCATATCTCGTAATCGAAATATGCAGCTATTGCAAGCATTATCCGAATGGATTTAATCATGGCAACGGGTGAGAAAGTTTCGTCATAATCAATACCATATTGCTGACGATACCTTTTGCTACAAGCCTAGCTTTGTACGTTTGCACGTTGCCATCCATGTCGGTCTTCTTCTTGAAGATCCATCTGCATCCATAGGCTTTACGCCTTCTGGTGCATCAACTAGTGTCCAAACTTGGTTGGCATACATGGAATCCATCTCGGACTTCATGGCATCTTGCCATAAAGCGGAATCAATATTCTGTATTGCTTCCTCATACGTAGTCGGTTCATTATCCTCAATAAGATTAATATCTACATGAGGCGAGATCAGGAGCCCATACCTCTCAGGTACTGTCCTGACTCTCTCCGACCTACGCGGTCTTTGTGTATATGAAGATTATGGTACAGACTCATCCTGGATGGTCTGTTTATGTTCCGTCGTTGATTCATTGCCAGGAACAGTATCACTACGATTTTCATCGAGCTCCACTTTCCTCCCACTTACCACTGCATCTAGGAATTCCTTCTCAAGGAAAAATGCATGTAGAGCAACAAATACTTTGTTCTTTTGTGGGTGATAGAAGTAATATATCTTTGGTTTCCTTAGGATATCCCACGAAAAGGCATTTATCTGATTTGGGTTCTAGTTTGGTACCTTCCAAACGTTTAACATATGCCCAGCATCCCCAAATCTTCAGGAAAGAGAAACCTGGTTTCCTCCCTGTCCATATCTCATATGGAGTCTGTTCAACAGACTTTGACGGAACCTTATTCAAAATAAGTACTGCACTGTTTAATGCATATCCCCAGAAGGATATAGGTAGCTCAGTGCGACTCATCATGGACCTTACCATGTATAACAAGGTACGGTTTCTCCGTTCAGACACACCGTTTAATTGCGGTGTTCCAGGAAGAGTCCACTGTGAAAGAATACCATATTCTTTCAAGTAATCTTGAAACTCATAACTTAAGTATTCGCCACCACGGTCCGACCGCAATGTCTTAATACTCTTGCCTGTTTGTTTTTCTACTTCGTGTCGAAACTCTTTGAATTTCTCAAAAGTTTCCGACTTGTGTCTCATTAGATACACATAACCATAACGAGATGCATCATCTGTAAAGGTTACGAAGTAATGATATCCACCTCTAGCCTGGCTAGACATGGGCCCACATACGTCGCTATGAACGAGGGCTAACAGTTCTGTGGCACGTTCACCTTTACCACTAAAAGTTGATTTAGGCATTTTGCCTAAAAGACAAGATTCGCAGACATCATATGAATTAAGATCAAATCCGTCCAAGTACCCACTCTTTGAAAGAGTGGATATGCGAGTCTTGTTAATGTGTCCTAGACGACAATGCCACATGTAAGCTTCATCTTTTAGATTACTCCTTTTGAGCCTTTTGTTTGTTATTTTATGTTTAGGAGATTCATTTATATTCAAAATATAAAGGCCATTATTTGCAACGGTAGTGCAAATTTCTGCATCATCTTTATATAAATAACACCCAGTGTTTCTAAAACAAAAGTGTACCCATGCTGGGTTAACAAAGATACAATATGATATTCCTAGTCAAACTAGGTATATAATAACAGTTCAAAAGTTTAAGTAAATGCCCCGAGGGCAATTCCAAAACAAAAGTCCCTACAGCCAAAACAGCAACTGGAGTTCCGTTTCCGACTCGTAGATCAACCTCCCCTGATGCCAGCATCCTGCTATTCTACAGATGCTGCAAATCAGTACAAATATAAGCAGCACAACCAGAATCAAAAATCCAATTTTTAAAACTAGAAGTAGTCATATTTATCTCAATAACAAACAACCAGAGGCTAGTGCCTTGCCTGCCTTGATATCCTCCCTGTGTCCCTTGCCCATTCGGCAGTCACGTTTCCAGTGACCCTTCTTGCCGCAGTGAGGCAGACATCTTGAGATTTGTGTCCTTGGCTTCCCTGAAGCTTTTGTCGACTTGCCTTTACCCTTGTTCTTATGTTTCTTCTTCCTCACCCCTCCAGTTGCTTTGGGCCCAGCCCTTGGCCTCTGAGAGGTCGATGCATAGTGCGCCTCGCGCTTGCCCCCTTTTTGGAGTTCTTTTTCAGACTCCTTCAAGATGGATAACAGCTCTCCAAGAGAGTCATCCGTGTCCATCAACTTGTAGTTGATTATGATTTGTTTCCAAGAATCAGGAAGTGACTGTAAGATCAAATCTACGGTCAGCTCAGCCTCCAAGACTATTCCCATATTGGCCAACTCATAAATATCGGCGATCATTTGAGCCCCGTGGGCCTCAACTGATGCGGCTTCAGTCATTCGGGCGCGGAAGAGTTTCTTCACCAACTCGTACCTTTCCATCCGCTTGTTGGAGCGGTGGAGATCTCGCAGTCTAGCCATCATGTTATAAGGATCCAAGTCCCTATTCTGGCGACGAAAGTGCTGAGTCATCAAAGCTAACATAATAGCCTGAGCTGTGTCACAATCATTGCTGTGAGTTTTCCATAACTCCAGCTCAAGTGGGTCAGTGGGCTTAGGCGGGAGAGGTGTCTGTATAGTGTACAACATCCTCTCAGCCCCAAGGACTATCCTCAGGTTCATTTCCCAATCAGCGAAGTTTGTGCCCTTAAAGACATTGTCACCCATGATGATGTCTCGGACATTTACCTTGCTTGCCATCTCAACTACGATAGTCCAACTATCTAGTTAACGATAAAATGGGTACATTCAAACTGTTACAAGAAAAAATAACAATGAATTAGTCCAACTAATTTTAATTAATTGACGAAATAAAATTGAAAGACGCGTAAGGCTAAGTATCTGAACGAAATTGCAAATTCAATACTAGCCTCCCTATTTTTTATCAAGTCTCTAACCCTCTGTTGAGAACTCGGGAAATCCTATTTCCTAGTGGGCTAGGATCCCGTTAAATAACACACAACCTTGACTTTGGCCAACAAGCTGTATGCTATTTAACTAGGTAGATCTCAAAGATCAATTGGATCCCATCCAATTCCTAGATCCGGTTAGGTGGACATCCAAGTCCAAAACATATGTATATTTACTTATGCCAATGTATCTAATACATTTTCCTAACCATATCCTCCGAATCATCTAGGCCTTGGCTTTGGCACAACAACCTAATGATTCCGGTTAAGCGGGACCCATTGACAAGGAAAGTTTCGTAATCAATGTCGTTGGACAAGAAGTGATCTTGACTTTGGCCAACAAATCACAACTTGGACAAGACACCGATGTGGAACAAAACTCTCATGATTCAAGTACATCCTCAATTGACAAAGGTCTTGACTTTGGCCAACAAACCAATGCCAATTTTGGATCTTGAACAAGAATCATTCGATGGAAGGATAATCGCTTAATATAACTTGAGGGATTTTTGCGTAATTGGCAACCAATTTATTATCTTTGTTAGGTCTCATCATCATACACCCTTAAGCATGCTTCTAAAACATCATAAAGTGCTTAAAGTAAATTAATAGTGATATACGGATGGATATGTAAACAACTTGTTCCTAGAACAAATCACTCTTTCCTCTCCCCGCTAGCAATATTCTACTTCTACCCAATTACATAATACAATAAGAGAAACCTCATTTACATTGAGGGGAATTAGGTGAGAAGAGAATACAAAGAGATAAAAGAGATAAGGCTGGACACGCAGGTCCAATTTATAAATTCTAAATTTACAATAATTTCTAAGATTACCCTTTCCCTTCTAATATCCATCCGATATACACTATTCATTCATCACATACATATATATCCAATCAAGACATGCTATACAACCATCAAATCCAATTAATTAGTCTTTGTTTAAGTGATCATCCAATGTTTAAACAATGGTTTGATTTTGCGCGAGTCCAACTCGTTTGAGAATAAGTACATAAGGTACGAATTCATGAATTATATCGAACTACCCGTTAAATCCAATTTAAGTCGTATTCAATACTAATTCAATTTATTTAATTCCAAATTAAATATTTACACTTTTAATGTGCTTTAAAGATTCAGATTCTAAATCTAATCCAATTGGGTCTCCAAGCCCAACTAACATCCAATGTTTGTTTAATTAAAGTCCGATGGGCTTTCAATTGATTTATTAAGGCTTGGGTTTTGGTCAATATGGGTCAAACCCAATTACCAAGCCCAAATAAGGAATCACCCTCAAGTGCCATAAAATCAATTTCAAGCCCATAAGGCCCAATTAAACATTAAAGCCCATTTTACTATATTTGGACTTAATGGAGTGATTTAAGCCCAAATTGGATCCAATCCTTTTGGCTCAAATCTACTTGGCCCAACCAAGCCCATTATGCCCAAATATAATAATACAAGCCAATTATACAATCAAGCCCATTAATTAAATTTTAATATTCCAAATTTTAAAATTCAATTAATTAAAGTGTAAATCCATGATTAATTCATTAAACCAAATATTTCAAAAACATCAATTTAATTTATTAATCATCACTTGTTCAAAACATATGTCCAACATTTATTTGAACAAAAAATCAAGTCCTTTAACATGCCATATTGCATTCGGCCAAGAGGGATTTTTGCGTTCGATTTGTTTTTCAATCCAATTGAATCACTAATCTAAATCCCGTATACGTTTTAAGTCATCTAATGAACTTGCAAACAGAAAATTACATTCAGTGCAAGGACCTCCATTTTCGGTCAAGCAACAATTTTGGGGAAAAAATCATCCAATGCATTTTTCTCAAAATTGATAATGTATTACATCATATATCATACATATCATGCTTAAGTCATCTAATGAACTTGTGCATGAAAAATTTACAATCTAATGGAAGGACCTCCACATTCGGTTAAGCAACAATTTTGGGGAAAAATCATCCAATGCATTTTTCTCAAAATTGATCATGTATCACATCATATATCATACATATAATCATGCTTAAGTCATCTAATGAACTTGTGCATGAAAAATTCCAAACCAGTTGAAGCACCACCACATTCGGCCAAAGCAACCATTTTGGGGAAAAATCATCCAATGCATTTTTCTCAAAATTGATCATGTATTACATCATATATCATACATATAAGCATACTTTATCAACAAATTTCACAAGAACATGCTTCAATCAATTTTCCCCAAATGAACCCTAATGTATTTCATGCTTAAACATGGCTCCATGATACCATTGTTGGTTTCTATAATTAGTCCCAAAGAAAGTATAAGCCAATGAAACACACAAATCATACATGCAAAGCTTGAAGCATGGCGAAAACATACTTACAAAGCTTGTGACGAAAATTGATGGAGAAAAATCCTTGAGTCTTCAAGGTGGAAGTTTTGGCCAAGAGCAAGAGTGAGAGAAGCTTCAAGTCTTCTTGTATTCCAAGCTCCAAGGTTGTTTCCCTATCACCTCCTTTGATCCCTCATTGTGCTAGCAAAAATGGAGAAATGAAAAATGATTTTCTGCCCTTGTTTGAAGCTCACGGCGTGAGCAAGGAGAAGAAGAGGGAGGAGAGACTTTTGGTTTTCTTTTCTCTTTTCTTGTTTCCAAAACGTGAAATGATGAGTAATGAACAATTACCAAAATATTTTGGTAAATAAAACCCTTCAAAAACCGTGTAAAAGTATTTCCCTCCAAAAAATCCATTAAATGGCCTTATCACTTACATAGAGAATAGTGACAATGTATCATCCCATAAAGGTGACTAGATACATCCATCCACTAGTCGTGTCAAGTGATGAGACTTCGCGATGTGATTTGCGGGTCCCACTCGTTTCAAAATACGAATGTGTCCGCAAACACTTTCGGGCTCGGTTTCGCTAATTCCGAATTAACGAATTTCCGTCGCGACGTAATTAAATAATTACGCCTAGCGAAATTACTATTCACATCGCTAATGAATTAATTCTAAATTAATTCGTTTGCCCGAATTAAAATCCGATTTTAATTCCGCGTCGAAATCTAATTTCGTTTAATATATCGAATATATTATTTTATCGATTAATTCCAAATTAATCGTTCTCTCTCCTAATAGGCATTTTATCCAAGATAAAGTTCTCTCCGCAATTAATCCAAGATTAATAAAGTTCGAATCAAACATCATAGGTGAATCTTCAGGAAGCGACCCAAGAGATCTCCGGATATGTTGGCAGTAAATACGGTCGTTGGATAATCCAAACACGTACGTACCTCGTACTACGTTTTTACCGATTTACAAGACAAGGTTGGCTTCTAGCAAAGCGCCATGCCTACCCAATTCTCCAGAAATATTCTTATTGGAATATTAGATCTTTATCAAGCGTAGTATACCGTAGTATCGCGTACATCGATCCAGTATCGGACGATCACATGTTAGGCCTGGGACTGGAAATGTGTCTGCCCCGTACGAAACATATATCGGACATCAAACAACTAGTCTCTTTAAATCGGACAATCCTGACCTGGTCATATTGTCCTGATGGTTGCAACCTTTTATAGAGTACTAGTTCTGTATCCTGCGTGATCATTATCTCCATATGTCTGAAGTGATACTTCCATCTTGACATCACATCCAGTACACTACGATTCTCGATAAACCCAGAAGAGGTGTACACAGAACCGGTTAAAGCCCTGAACCACCAAAACCAAAGTTTACCGATTGTCGCAAGTACTAGCGATGCAAGTCTCAGGTTAAGACGATATACACCTACCCTGATGCGGCCTCCCATAGACACGTAGACATACTACCAATGGGATTCCGCGGGGTCTATCCAGAGCGAAGCTGTTTTCCGTACCAGCGGTAAAACACAACCTCCTATCGCACTTGTTTTTAGTTGTATGTTGTTTTTATTTTTAGTCCAAAATTTTTCGAAAAATACAAAATAATTGAAATTTTTTCAAAAATTACAAAAAAATTTTGCGTTTTTGTGTTTTTATTTTGACTAAAAAGGTGAAATTGGTAAGAGATAGCTGTGTAAGGAGTTCCCATTCCTGAGACGTATCTCAAACCTATTCGGAACAAGTTAATTTTTGTTTATTTCCTTTTGAATTATTTAATTTGTGAATTCTCCATAATACTGACTAAAATGGATCTTCATATGCTCAGTTAGCAGGTATTATCAACATGCATAGTAACATACGGACATGAGCTATAATTGAAAAGCTTGTAATATTCAGTGTTTTACTTTAATTGGAGGAAGCATCTAAAAAAGCAATGGAGTAAAAAAAAAAATCTGAGATCCAAGTTATTAAGTCTGTAAGGGTGTTTTAACACTTAGTGCCCTAAAGCCAACTGGTTTGGGAGTCATTGGCCCAAAGCTCGCTACATGGATCAAAGATGCTGCAAAAATATATATATCTGAAGTCTGAGTAATTAAGTCCGTAGGGGTGTCTTAACACCTGGTGCCCTAAAGCCAACTGGTTTGGGAGCCACCGACCCAACACTCGCTACATGGATGGAAGATATTGTATATAAATAAAAAAATTCAAAAATCAAAGAAAAAATCGGAAAAATTATTCATTGCTGCCAAAAAGGTGTGAATTCTGATAAAACTTTAGGATAAAAATATTACTCTTTTATCAACTGCACTTGTGACTGTTGTGGGCAAAAATGAGTTTATTAAAATTTTGTCGGCTATGCATATGGAGAATGGTAAATATAATCGGAGAATTTACTTATTCAGTAATTTAAAAAGAAAGAAAACAACAAGTGACTTGGAGTAGAAGTTTCACCTGATTAGTCACTAACTTCTTTATTCTCTTTTCTCTTGTCTTTTTGCTTTTGTGTGGATTAGTTTCACTACATTTTAACTTTTGTAAAATGTTTATGGGTATCATTACTGTAAAGCCTCACGAGACTACTACTCGTCCACTAGGGACACCTAGGGGTTTAAAGGCTTGTTGCATACTGACCGGCGTAAACACACGCGTATAACGCAAGCGCACGTATCATTCAAGTAGTATAAAAATATCGATCCCACAAGGACTTAATATCTAATCTATTAATTTTATGAGGTCAAATGATTACTAGTATCTAACAGGTTGTTTGATTGATTTGAAATGGTGACGATTCTAAATTTAAAAACAAGTAAATAAAATTATTTGAAAGTAGATTTTAAGAAAATTCAATATTAAAAACTATCTAGGGTTGTGATTTCTTCCAATATCATTTTAAAGATGAAGTGGTTATCTTAAAGTTGGGCAATATATTGATTTATTAACCTGAAACACTAAATTATGTGTAAGCCTCTGTCGATGGTCAGACACAAATACCCAGTTTAACACCCTTGAACAATATGTCTATGTCAACCAAATTATCTGGATTCATTAAGTTTAAGTTCCAATTATGGCTACCCCCGCCCGACAGGTATATTCCTATCCTGTAAGGAAATCTATTAAAGGGTTATCTATCCTCAAGGAAGATCGTGGACTATTGAGTCTAAGGTCTTAAACTTAAAATCCCTATGTCTAGTTCATTTTAAGTTTCCCATTTCAATTTTATTAATGGCCAATTAATGAAAAAGCATTAAGATTAAGACTCAATAAATAAATCTTTATATTACCCAAGCTATAATCTAACCCCTTATAAACCGGTGATATTGGATTTCATCACAACCCCAGATAGCTGGCTTAGTTACGACACATATTTACGGGTAGTAAAAAAAACTTAAATAAAATAAAAGACATAAAGTAAAATACTGAAAATTAAATGCTGAAAGTAAATTACTGAAAAGTAAATTGCTGAAAGTAAATTGCTGAAAGTAAATTGCTGAAAGTAAATTGCTGAAAGTAAATTACTGAAAAGTAAAAACTGAAAATTAAAGAAAGAAAAGTACTGTGCGTAAAAGTAACTTGCGGAAAGTAAAAACTGAAAAGTAAAGAAAAGAAAGTGCGAAAGCGGAATTTAATTACTGAAAGATGTAAATAAACAAACAAGATACAATCTTCTTAGTATTCTTAAGGAATTCCTTAGAAGAAAGTATGAATTTTACAAATGAAATGGCTTGGTATTTATAGGCAAAATTTTGCCTCCATCAAATCATCCACCAAATCAATTATTAATTGCTCCACTAATTGCTCCACTAATTGCTCCACCAAATCCATTATTAATTGCTCCACTAATCTCTTATCATGTTTGGTGATGATTTGATAATTTTTATTATTTATTTATTAATTTATTTTTTGCTTTGAAAATGATTGAAAGTGACTTTAATAATTACACAATACACACTTCTGGATTGTTCATCAATTTCGGGCATGAAATCTTCCGAATTCGAAATTATTTTGTCTTTCAAAGTTGTAGATATTTGAGTCTTCTGTAATCTGGAACTTGAATCAGCTCAATCCAATATCTGAGTAAAAAGTCATGCCCAAAATATGACAGATGCGCAAAACTGGAATTTCCAAAACTGCACTTCGTCAAAACGCCCTTTCAAATTTCCAATCTCCAAAATTAAAATATCAAGTCCAATAATTGCCCTTATTTGACCCATATTTCATCCTAAATGATTTCATTGAGACCCGATATTATTTTATCTGCAAAATAAACTAAAACACATCAAAACGTTCATCAAACCCGAGAAACTAAACAAAATATTAAGTTAAAGGGGCGGTAAATATTGATATATTTTCCGCTCATCACATACGCTAAATGCAACCGTGATCCCTATGAAAGTGGCTTAGTTAAATTTTATTTATTCTATGTTTTGCTCGAGGACTAGCAAAATGTTAGGTTTGGGGGTGTGATGAGTGGTAAATGTATCACTATTTCCCACTCATTTGACCTAATATTTTGTATAGTTTCTTGAGTTTTGTGAATATTTTGATGTGTTTTGTGTTATTTTGCAGATAACAAAAGTTTCAGGACATTATGGAGGTGATTTGGGGCCAAAACAGTAAAAGATCGACAAAAGGGCATTTTGGTCATTGGGCACGTCGCGACGCCTAACGTGCGCCACAAGTTTACTAACGTGCGCCAGGTCCACATGTCAGAATCTGAGAAGTTTGACTTTGCTAATGTGCGCCGTGTCACGTGTCACCATCACAGCCGATCTGCTAACGTGCGCCGTGCCACGTGTCATCATCCTACGGTACCAACAATTGCCATCGCCACATGTCACACTATGTGTCAGCTACATCATCATCCACATCACCAATTGACCGAGTCAACGTGACACATCACCGCCATGTTATCATCAGCCAAACACAGCGTGCCACGTGTCATCATTCTATGGTGCCGACAATCACTATCGCCACGTCAGCGCCAGATCATCGCCACGTCAGCATAATCATTGAGTTGCCAGCCACCTTGCCACTGTTGGACAATTATGACTCATAGCGTCACTATTTGTACAGATCATGGTGTTGTTGTACAAATTAACTATGTGACAAAGGAGATTGCTCTTTTATCATTTGTGATTAGATCACCAAGATGTATAAATGATAGGAGGTCCATATGATTAGTTCCTGGATTGAGAATGATATGAGACAGTATCAGTTCACGAGGGATTAATCATTAAAAATACCTAGTCAGAGTGTTATCGAGATTGGACATCGATAAATACGTAAAAGACTAGTATTACACTTGTGCGCGTTGTGAGGGCATAACGACATAGTTCTCATATATTTGGGTATAGGATACTCATGCAAGTGTAATAGGAGGTTGTGTTTTACCGATGGTACGGGAAACAGCTTCGCTCTGGATAGACCCCTCAGAATTCCATTGGTAGTATGACTATGTGTCTATGGAAGTCTGAAATCAGGGTATGTGTATTTGGTCTTAACTTGAGACTTGCACCGTTAATACTTGCGACAATCAATATACTTTGGTTTTGGTTGTCCAGGGCTTTAACAGGTTCTGTGCACGCCTATGCTGGGTATAATGAGAATCGTAGTATGTTGGGTGTGATGTCAAGATGGAAGTATCACTCCAGTCATAGTGGAGATGATGTCACGTAGGATACGGTACTAGTACTCTTAAGTATTGCAGTCATTAGGATATTATGACTAGGTCATGTATATCCGATTATAGAGACTAGTTACCAGACATCCGACATGTGCATCGTACGAGGCAGACACAATTCCAGCCCCAGGCCTAGCACGTGACATCCGATACTGGATCGACATACGCAATACTACGTATACTACACCTAATATAGATCCTTATTCCTGTAAGGATATTTCTGGAGAATTGGGTCGACATGGCGCTTTGCTAGAAGCCAACCTTGTCTTGTAAATCGGTACAAACGTAGTACTAGGTACTTACGTGTTCGGATAGTCCGACGACCCGATTTACTGCCAACATATCCGGGGATCTCATGGGTCGCTTCCCGAAGATTCACCGATGACGTATGACTCGCACTTTTAATTAATCTGTGATTAATTAGATGAGAGAGAAAATTAATCTGGGATTAATTGCGGAGATATTTTATTTGGGATAAAATATTTATTAAAGAGAGATAACGATTAATTTGGAATTAATCGATTAATTAATATATTTCGGAACTTCATGATGTATTCGCATGTTTATTTCTTGTTTGATATTCGATCCTCGGGACTTAGAAACTCCAACAATGGTATCAGAGCGATTGAAAAACATGAAATTGATTTAGGGCTTAAAATTGGGTAAAATGTTTTTGAGCATGATTTGGATGAATTGGATGTTTGAGTATGCTTAATACAAGTTTAATTGAAGTTTGATTTGATCAATTTCAAGAAAATTGATTTGGAACAATTTTCCCCAAAATTGGATGTGTTGGGCGAATGGTTGATGATCCCAAATGTCTTTGAATTTTGTTTTTTGATTCATTGGATGACTTGAAAAATAATTGGGAAAATTGATTTAGGATTTGATTGGATTGAATTCGGAATTAATTTGAAAAATCCCTATTGCCGAGAGTTTGAGAAGCCTTATTGTCTTTGTGATTTTGATTTTAATCATTGGATGTATGTTGGACAATTAAGACCCATAGCGTCACTGTTTTTACAGATCATGGTATTGTTGTACAAATTAACTATGTGACAAGGAGATTGCACTCTTATCATTTATGATTAGATCACCTAGATGTATAAATGATAGGAGGTCCTTATGATTAGTTCCTGGATTGAGATGATATGAGACAGTATCAGTCCTCGAAGGATTAATCATGAAATATCCATAGTCAGAGTATTATCGAGATTGGACATCGATAATGCGTAAAAGACTAGTATTACACTTGTGCGCGTTGTGAGGGCACAATAGCATAGTTCTCATATATTTGGGTATTGGATACTCATGCAAGTGTAAAAGGAGGTTGTGTTTTACCGATGGTACGGAAAACAGCTTCGCTCTGGATAGACCCCTCGGAATTCCATTGGTACTATGAATATATGTGTATGGAAGTCCGAAATCAGGGTAGGTGTATTTGGTCTTAACCTGAGACTTGCACCGCTAATACTTGCGACAATCAATATGCTTTGGTTTTGGTCGTCGAGGGCTTTAACCGGTTCTGTGTACGCCTCTACTGGGTATATTGGGAATCGTAGTGTATTGGGTGTGATGTCAAGACGGAAGTATCATTCCAGTCATAGTGGAGATGATGTCACGTAGGATACAGAACTAGTACTCTTAAGTACTACAGTCATCGGGATGATATGACTAGGTCATGTTCATCCGATTATAGAGACTAGTTACCAGACATCCGACATGTGCTTCGTACGGGGCAGACATAATTCCAGCCTCAGGCCTAGCACGTGACATCCGATACTGGATCGCAATACAGAATACTATGTATACTACGTCTGACATAGATTGTATATTCCAGTAAGAATATTTCTGGAGAATTGGGTAGGTACGGTGCTTTGCTAGAAGCCAACCATGTCTTGTAAATCCGTTAGCATGTGGTACGAGGTACGCACTTAATCGGATAGTCCGATAACCGGATTTACTGCCAACATATCCAAAGGTCTCTTGGGTCGCTTCCCAAAGATTCACCGATGACAGTTGACTTAAACTAGAATTAATCTGGGATTAATTTAGAGAGAGAAAATTAATCTGGGATTAATTGAGGCTTTATTTAATCTAGGATTAAATGTGTTCGGAAGAGAGAGAACGTAATTAATTTGGAATTAATCGGTGAAATAAATTTAATAGTTAAATTTGATTTTTCTATTTAAATTATTAGTATGGGCTAAAATTAATATATCGGATATATTAATATGAATTGGATTTCATTACGAAATTAAAGTTGGACTTTAATACGAGAGAACGGATATATTTACGAGGCGTCGTCATTTAATTAAATTAGATTTAATTATTTAGCGACGGAAATTCGTTTAATCGGATTAAACTAATCCGAGCCGCGGTAAACATTCGTAGAATCCATTTGAATTTTGAATTCAAATGTGGGGCCCACTTCACATGTGGTAGTTGGGAGGGTAGTTGGCATTTATGCCAAGTCACCAACTTTCCAACTACCTTGGAATGGTTTTGGTGAAACCATTTACCCAACCACCTTGTTTAGGTAAAAGGGTAAATTAGTTTTACCAAAAGACATCTCTCTCTCTCATTACACAACACTTGACACAATGTAAACCCTAATAGACTAAGCAAATGGGCGTGAACTTGAAGCTTCTTTCTCTTTGATTTTGTTACAAAATCAAAAAAGCTAGCACTTGTAGAAGTCTTCTAAGGTGATAGGGAAACCAACTCAAAGCTTGGAATCAACACAAAGGTTGGATCTTGGAGATCTTCATTCCAAATTTTAAAAGCTCAAATCCATTCATTGTAAGTAATTCCGCAACTTATAATGAATTTATGAACACCTTTTCTTGCTTATTAGATCCTTGGCATGTTCTAGGAACACTAACAATGGTATTAGAGCCAATTTTAAGCATGAAAATTTTAGGGTTCATGAGACTAAAATTTGGGGCTTTTGTGTCTTGAACATGATTTCTTCAAATTGATGATTTGAGCATGCTTAGATTATGTTAACTTAGAGTTGTGCATGATTAGATTTGAGAAATATTGATTGGATCAAAATTTTAAATCCCCCTTAGCATGGCCGAATGTCACTACAGTGGACTGCACTTGGAATTTTTCAATCTTACACCATTGGATGTGTTTAAATGCATGATTAAATGTTGATTTTTGGTTTGATTAGATTAGAATCAAAGTCAATAATGTTTATGTTAAATTCAAGAGCATGTTGAGCATGAAATGATGTGTTTTGGCTTCAATTTATGTTAAGCATAAATTGATGGATTAAGCATCATTAATTAAGTTAATTGGTATTTTGGAAATATTGAGTTTAATTAATTAATCATGGCTAATACACTTTGATTAAAATAATTGTGCTATTTGGAATATTATAATTATGTTAATAAGCTTTTAAATTATGAATTGGGCTAAAAGTGTGTATTTGGGCTTAATGGGCTTGGTTTGACCAAGTTTGGTTTTGGAATTTTGGATTGGAACCAATTGGGCTCAAAATCAATTCCTTAAAGTCCAAATACATCACTTGGCCCTTTAAAGAATTTAATTGGGCCTAATGGGCCTAAATTAGTTTGTAGGCAATATGGTGATTCCTATTGGGCCTTGGCATTTTGGGTTTGACCCATTATGGCCAAAGCCCATGCCTTAATAATTAATTAAAAGCCCATTGGACTTTAATTAAAATGACATTGGATGTTATTGAGCCTTTGAGACCCATTAAGATTGGATTTGGAATCCAAGTCTTTAAGGAAAATAAATAAGTGTAAATATTTAATTTGGAATTAAATTTGGAATTAGTATTGAATACAAATAAATTGGATTTAAAGTTGTAGTTCAATATAATTCAAGAATACTTACTTTGAGTATTTATTCTTAAACGAGTTTGACTCACGCAAATCAAATCATTGTTTGAACACTGGATGGTCATTAATTCAAAGATTAATTAATTGGATTAGATTGATTGAATAACATGATTTGTATGAATACATGAATGTATTGCATGAATAATGTATATTGGATGGATAATAGAAGGGTGAGGGAAATTTTGGAAATTGTAATAAATTTAGAATTTATTAAATTGGACCTGCGTGTCCAGCCTTTTATCTCCTTATTCTTTGTATTTCTCTTCTCACCAATTCCCCTCAATGTAAATGATGTTTCTTTATTGTATTATGTAATTGGGTAGAAGTTAGAATAGTTATAGCCGGGGAGAGGAAAGGGAGTGATTTGTTCTAGGAATAATTTATGGCATATCCATCCGCATATCATTATTAATTTATTTATCGCGCCTTATTATGCTTTTAGAATGCATACTTAAGGGTGTATGATGAGACCTAATCAAAGATAATAAATTGGTTGACAATTTACGCAAAAAACCCTCAAAACATGTTAAGCGTTTTTCCTTCTGTTGAGTGATTCTTACTCAAGATCCAAAGTTGGCATTGGTTTATTGGCCAAAGTCAAGACCTTTGTCAATTGCGGATGTGTTTGAATCATGAGAGTTTTGTTCCATATCGGTGTCTTGTCCAAGTCGTGAGTTTTTGGCCAAAGTCAAGATCACTTCTTGTCCATCGACATTGATTACGAAGCTTTCCATGTCAATGGAAGCTTGTTGTGCCAAAGCCAAGGCTTATTGATTCAGAGTAAAAAAGGTTAGAAAAATATATTGGATATATTGGCATATATATTGTATATATGTTTCGGACTTGGATGTCCACCTATTGGATCTAGGAATTGGATGAGATCCAATTGATCTTAGAGATCTACCTAGTTAAGTATCATACAATTTGTTGGCCAAAGTCAAGATTGTTTGTTATTTAACGGGATCCTAGCCCACTAGGAAACATGGTTTCCCGAGTACTCAACAGAGGGTTAGAGGCTCGCTGAAAAATAGTGGGAGGCAAGTATTAGATTTGCAATTTCATTTAGATACTTGCCATACGCGCTCATTTCAATATTTCGTCAATAAATTAATATATTAGTTGGACTAATATTTAATTGTTGTTTTAATTAAACAGTTGGACTGTATTCAAACTACTTCATTTATAGTTGATTATATAATTGGATTATAGTAATCAATATATTTGAATTTTACCGATCATTTATAGTTGATTATATAATTAGATTATAGCAATCAATATATATTTGATTTTAACCAATAAAATTGTAATTAGTTATATAGTTAGACAATAATAATCATTACATTAGATTGTACCCGAAATCGTTGATTGGATAGCTAGACTATTGGAATCAAGATAACCGAAAGATTAGTGTTTAAAACATAATCCTGGGTGAAAATGTGTTTGAAAAACTTTAATTTTTTAAAATTGGGAATAAAATTTCAGGATGATCCTGGAAACTAATAAGTTACTTTATTTGATAAAATAACATATTATGCCTAAGCCCAAAGTTAAGCAAATAGTAGAGCATGATCTTTGGAAGATTCATGTGATGATAACTTTAGTGCTTAACTTTAGTGCTTAATCCATTATACTTGTCAAAAGGACTTCTTAATTTTTTAATCAGAACTAAGGATTAGATCCTTAAAGTATGATGAAGAAATTGAAGGATCTTCATAGATCTATTCTTAGATCTTAGAAGTATTAAATTGCAATTAATAACTCTTGGAGAGTTAATGGCTATTCTCAATGAGATAAAGCCAAAGTTTGCAATAAGGCAAGTAGCGCAAGGCGCACCTTACTTCGATATTCTAGAAACCCAAGGCTTGGCCAAAGGCTTCTGGGATTTCGAAAAGGGCAAAGGCAAAATCATTACTGTCTTCTAGGAAGACAAATGACATATCCCAAGATGTCTGCTTAAACTGTGGTAAATGGGATCACTGAAGAGTGACTGCCGTATGGACAAAGCAGACATGAAGGAAGTGAAGATGAGCAAGGCTCTGACTTTAAATATGTTTGTCATAAAAATTTTCACTAATAGTATTAAAATTGGATTTTAGATACTAAAAGTGGTATATAAATATGCATTGATGTGCAGAATCTGCTATGAGCAGGATATTGACTTCAGTTGAGATTAATCTGTGAATCGGAAATGGGACGACAGTCGCTGTTTTAACCGTAGAAACCTAAGTTTAGGAACTACCCTTTGTGTGTGTGCTTAAATTAGGAAACTGTTATAATGTAACTAGTTTGACTAGAAACATTATCTCTATATCGAGTATAACTCGTTGCGAGTATACCTTTATATTCTAGAACACTAAAGTGTTTTATTTTATAAAGATGATATTGAGATAAACACATTAGATGTGAATAACATTATTTATATTTTGAATATAAATAAATCTCAAACATATAATATGACGAACAAATAGCTCAAACTGATTTGATCAGATAAGACTTATTTGTGGCAGTGTTGTCTGGGACACATTAAACAAGACTCGTATATCCACTTTTTTGAAGAGTGGATACTATGACGGATTTGATTCCATTCAAATGATGTCTACGAATCTAGTTTATTAGGTAAAGTACCTAAAATACCTTTTACTTGGTAAATGTGTAAATGCCATCGATCTGTTAGCCCTCGTTCATAGTGACATAAGTGGGCCCACATCTAGCTAGGCTAGAGGTGGATATGAGTATTTCGTGACCTTTACGGATGTGGCTTCGCGTTATGGTTATGTGTCTCTTATGAAACACAAATCAGAAAGTTTTAGAGTTTCGACACGAAGTAGACAAACAGATCGGCTAAAGTATTAAAACCATCACGGTTTGACCATGAAGAAAATACTTAAGCAGTAAGTTTCTCAAATACTTGAAAGAGCATAATATTCTTTCAATGAGGACGCCTCCTGGAACACGTCAATTCGATGGTGTATCCAAACGGAGAAACTGAATTTTGTTAGACATGATAAGGTTAATCATGAGTCGCTCTGAGCTACCATTTTCCTTCAAAAGATAAGCATTTAACAGTGCAATACTTATTTTAAATAAGGTTCCATGAAAATCTATTTGGCAGATTTCATATTAGATATGAACAGGAAAGAAACAGGGTTTTCTCATTCCTGATGATTTGGGAATACTGGGCATACGTTTGGATGATACCAAACTAGAACCCAAATTGGATAAGTGCCTAAATTGTAGGTTATCCTAGGGAAACCAAAGTATAATACTTATACATCTCACATGAGAACACTGTAATTATTGCTCGCCATGCGTTTTTTCTAAGAGGAATACCGATATGCAGTGGTAAGTGGGAGGATAGTAAAACTCGATGAAAATCAGAGTAATACTATTCAAGGCACCTAGTCCTTAATGGAACACAAACAGTTCATCAAGGATGAAACTGTACCACAATCTTCAAATACACAACAACCGCGTTAGTCGGAGAGAGTCAGAAAATAACCTGAGAGGTATGGGTTTTTTATCTCACCTCATAAAGATGTCAATCTTATTGAGGAATACGAACTGACTACATATGAGGAAGTGATACAAGGTATCGACTCCCCATTATGGCAAAGTGCCATGAAGTCCGAAATGGATTCCATGTATACCAACTATGTTTAGTGACTAGTTGATGTACCAGAAGGCATTGTGCCTATTGGTACTATATAAGTCTTCAAGGAAGACATACATTTTTGGAAACATACCAACGTACTAAGCTAGGCTTGTAACGAAAAAGGTATCGTTATCAACATTGTGTCGATTACAAAGAAACATTTTACCTGTTGCCATGGATAAATCCATTTGGATAATGCTTACTGATGCTGCATGTTTCATTCATGAAATATGGCAGCTGAATGTCAAAATCACTTTCCTTAAATGGAAACCTCTTTGGAGGATGTTTATAACATCCTGACGGTTTTGTCGTACCAAAACTAGCAAACAAGGTTTGCAGGTTATTTGATCCATGTATGGATTGAAGTAAACATTGGGTTCTTGGAACTATCGTTTTGATGTAATCATAATGGTGTATGATTTGATTCAAAATGAATATGATTCTTGTGTATATAAGGAGGTTAGTGGGAGCGCACTGACAATGATGTCCTAAATAATGATGATATGACATTTCTTGGAAATGATATTCCATATTACAATCGGTGAAAGCTTGGCTTTCATGAAAAATTCTCAGTAGAATTCTTAGGAGAAACAACCTTTATTCTAGGAATAAAGATCTATTGGGATAGATCTTAAAGTTGTTGACACTCTCCGAGAACTCATACATTGAAAAATGTACGTGACCTGGTGTCTCATACGCTTTGAGCATATGGAGTTACAATCAGGCCAATCCATGTGAAAGTCACTGGATTGATGTTAAGAACATCCTTTATTATCTTAGAAGAACTAATGATGCTGTCTTATACTATGGAGAAGGAGAACTTGAAGTGACTGGATTCACTGCTGCAAGTTTCAAACCGATAATAACGACTATAAGTCGTAATAATGGTACTATACAGTTTGAATAACGGAACAGTGAGCTGTAAATCTTCCAAGCAAGATACTGTTACCGAATAAACAACAAATGCGGGTTATTGCTGCGGCTGAGGCAGAAATAGAAGCCATTTGGGTCGATGATAAATCTAATTAGATTAGATATAGTTCTGTTAGCAGCTGAGCTAGGTGTCAGCACAGGCTAAAGAATTAATGGTCTCATCAATGATCCAGATATATAATTTGACTATTCATCTGATTCGTTCGGATCATACATCATGGCGATGTGATGATCGAATAAATCGCATCAGACGATAATCACGCAAATCCGCTGACAAAAGCCTTTCCTCAGCAGTTTGAGCGAACCGTACATAGTTCGGGTGTATGACACTCGAGTGACTGGCTATAGGCCAAGTGGGAGATTGTTGGACAATTATGACCCATAGCGTCACTGTTTGTACAGAACATGGTGTTGTTGTACAAATTAACTATGTGACAAGGAGATTGCACTCTTATCATTTGTGATTAGATCACCTAGATGTATAAATGATAGGAGGTCTTTATGATTAGTTCCTGGATTGAGATGATATGAGACAGTATCAGTCCTTGAAGGATTAATCATGAAATATCCCTAGTCAGAGTATTATCGAGATTGGACATCGATAATTTGTAAAAGACTAGTATTACACTTGTGCGCATTGTGAGGGCACAATAGCATAGTTATCATATATTTGGGTATTGGATACTCATGCAAGTGTAATAGGAGGTTGTGTTTTACCGATGGTACGGAAAATAGCTTCGCTCTGGATAGACCCCTCAGAATTCCATTGGTAGTATGACTATGTGTCTATGAAAGTCCGAAATCAGGGTAGGTGTATTTGGTCTTAACCTGAGACTTGCACCGCTAATACTTGCGACAATCAATATGCTTTGGTTTTGGTCGTCCAGGGCTTTAACCGGTTCTGTGTACGCCTCTACTGGGTATATTAAGAATCGTAGTGTATTGGGTGTGATGTCAAGACAGAAGTATCATTCCAGTCATAGTGGAGATGATGTCATGTAGGATACGGAACTAGTACTCTTAAGTACTGCAGTCATCGGGATGATATGACTAGGTCATGTGCATCCGATTATAGAGACTAGTTACCAGACATCCGACATGTGCTTCGTACGGGCAGACATAATTCCAGCCACAGGCCTAGCACATGACATCCGATACTGGATCGCAATACAGAATACTACGTATACTACGCCTGACATAGATTGTATATTCCAGTAAGAATATTTCTGGAGAATTGGGTAGGCACGGTGCTTTGCTAGAAGCCAACCATGTCTTGTAAATCCGTTAGCATGTGGTACAAGGTACGCACTTAATCGGATAGTCCGATAACCGGATTTACTGCCAACATATCCAGAGGTCTCTTGGGTCGCTTCCCAAAGATTCACCGATGACAGTTGACTTAAACTAGAATTAATCTGAGATTAATTTAGAGAGAGAAAATTAATCTGGGATTAATTGAGGCTTTATTTAATCTGGGATTAAATGTTTTCGGAAAAGAGAGAACCCGATTAATTTGGAATTAATCGGTGAAATAAATTTAATAGTTAAATTTGATTTTTCTATTTAAATTATTAGTATGGGCTAAAATTAATATATCAGATATATTAATATGAATTGGATTTCATTACGAAATTAAAGTCGGACTTTAATACGAGCGAACGAATTAATTTAGAATTAATTCGTAAACGGCATTCGTAATATATTTACGAGGCGTCGTCATTTAATTAAATTAGATTTAATTATTTAGCGACGGAAATTCGTTTAATCGGATTAAACGAATCCGAGCTGCGGCAAACATTCGTAGAATCCATTTTAATTTTGAATTCAAATGTGAGGCCTACTTCACATGTGGTAGTTGGGAGGGTAGTTGGCATTTATGCCAAGCCACCAACTTTCCAACTACCTTGGAATGGTTTTGGTGAAACCATTTACCCAACCACCTTGTTTATGTAAAAGGGTAAATTGGTTTTACCAAAAGGCATCTCTTTTTCTCATTACACAACACTTGACACAATGTAAAACCTAATAGACTAAGCAAATGGGCGTGAACTTGAAGCTTCTTTCTCATTGATTTTGTTGCAAAATCAACAAAGCTAGCACTTGTAGAAGTCTTATAAGGTCATAGGGAAACCAACTCAAAGCTTGGAATCAACACAAAGGTTGGATCTTGGAGATCTTCATTCACAACTCAAAGCTTGGAATCAACAAAAAGGTTAGATCTTGGAGATCTTCATTCACAACTCAAAGTTTGGAATCAACAAAAAGGTTGGATCTTGGAGATCTTCATTCCAAATTTTAAAAGCTCAAATCCATTCAATGTAAGTAATTCCGCAACTTATAATGAATTTATGAACACCTTTTATTGCTTATTAGATCCTTGGCATGTTCTAGGAACACTAACAATGTGTTGGAAATCAATTGGGAATATTGATTTAATGTTTAATTGGATTCAATTGGATTGGATTAAAATTGGACATGAAAATCACCCCATTGCTGAGACACATAATAGCATGTAATTGGGTTTGATTTTTTGATGAAATGTGTTGGACATGTTTTGTTGTCGTTGAGCATGATGAATTAGGCTAATTGGTGTTTTAGAAATGTTAATTGGGTAATAAATTGTGTTATACACTTTGTTTAATTAAATTGGGAATTTGGAATTTTTGTAATTTAATTATGTTGGGCCTAAAAATTCGATTTGGGATTGTTGTGTTGTAAATGGGCTTATTGGGCTTGGTTGTACTAAGTTGGGTTTAGGTAAAATTAGTTGGATCCAATTGGGCCCAAAACCGCTTCCATAAAGCCCAAATGCAACTAATGGACCTTTAAAGTTTAATTGAGCCTAATGGGCCTAAATTGATTTCTGGGCTTATGGGGTTATCCCCGGATTGGACTTTGGTTATTGGGTTTGACCTGAATTGACCAAAAGTCCACGCCATAAAGAAATTAATTAAAAGCCCATTGGACTTTAATTAAATTGACGTTGGACGTTAATCGGGCTTTGAGACCCGTAGGGATTAAATTTGGAATTTAAGTCGTAAAAGGTTTATTAAATAAAGTGTAGTATTTAATTTGGAATTAAATAGAGAATTAGTATTAAATACAAATTGAATTGGATTTAATTATGTAGTTTAATTTAATTCGAGAATTCATACTTTGAGTACTTATTCGCAAAACGAGTTTGACTCGAGCAGAATCAAATCGTTGTTTGAACATTAGATGGTCACTAATTATCAGATTAATTAATTTGATTAGATTGATTGATAACATGCTTGTGTGAATACATGGTTGCGATGCATGAATAATGTATATCGGATGGATATTAGATGGGTGGGGAAATTTTAGAAATTGTTGTAATAAATTTGGAATTTATTAATTGGACCTGCGTGTCCAGCCTTATTACCTCCTTATTCTTTGTATTCTCTTCTCACCTATTCCCCTCAATGTAAATGAGGTTTCTTTAGAAGTGTAGTGAAACGGGTAGAAGTAAATTCATGTGCTAGCGGGAGAGAGAAATGGAGAGATTTGATCTAGGATCAATGTGTAAAGTATCCATCCGCATATCATTATTATTTATTTATAAGCGCTCTATTATGTGTTTAGAATGCATGTTTAAGGGTGTATGATGATGAGACCTTAAAAAAGATAATAAATTGGTTGCCAATTTGCACGCGAAAAACCCTCACAAAATATTAAGCGTTTTTCCTTCCATTGAGTGATTCTCACTCAAGATCCGAGACTAGCATTGGCTTGTTGGCCAAAGTCAAGGCCTTTGTCCGTCGAGGATGTGTTTGAATCACGAGAGCTTTGTTCCATATTGGTGTCTTGTCCAAGTTGTGGTTTGTTGGCCAAAGTCAAGACCACTTCTTGTTCATCGACATTGATTACGAAGCTTTCGATGGTCAATGGGTCCTTAACTGAGATCACTAAGTTTGTTGTGCCAAAGCCAATGCTTAGTTGATTCAGAGGAAAAAGTTAGGCAATATATTGGATATATTGGCATATATAAGATATATGTTTCGGACTTGGATGTCCCCCTACTGGATCTAGGAATTGGATCGGATCCAATTGATCTTAGAGATCTACCTAGTTAATTATCATACAATTTGTGGGCCAAATTCAAGATTGTGTGATATTTAACGGGATCCTAGCCCACTAGGAAACACGGTTTCCCGAGTACTCGACAGAAGGTTAGAGGCTCGCCGAAAAATAGTGGGAGGTAAAAATTGAATTTGCAATATTCGTTTAATTACTTACCATACGCGCCCAAACAAATATCATTCGTCAAATAAATTAAATGTTAGTTGGACTAATATTTAAACGTTGTTTTATAAACAGTTGGACTGTATTCAAACTAACTCATTTATAGTTGATTATAAAATTGGATTATAATAATCAATATATTTGATTTAATTAATTATATTTGATTAAATAGTTGGACTATTATAATCATTATAATAAATAGTACCTAAATCGTTGATTAAATAGTTGGACTATTAGAATCAAGATTAAATTGAAAGATTGACATTTAAAACATAATCCAAGGGAAAATGTATTTAAATGGTGTAATTTTCAAACTGGGAATAAAGTTTCATGATGGTCTTAGAAACTAATGAGTTACTTTATTTGATAAAATAACATATTAAGCCTAAGCCCAGAGTTAAGCAAATAGTAGAGCATGATCTTTGGAAGATTCATGTGATGATAACTTAAGTGCTTAATCCATTAAGCTTGTCACAGTAGACTCCTTAATTTCTTTATCAGAACTAAGGATTAGATTCTTAAAAGTATGATAATGAAATTGAAGGATCTTCATAGATCTATTTTTAGATCTTAGAAGTACAAAATTGCAATATTGAACTCTTGGAGAGTTAATGGCTATTCTCAAGGAGACAAAGTCAAAGTTTGCAATAAGGCAAGTAGCGCAAGGCGCACCTTACTTCGATATTCTAGAAGGCCAAGGCTTGGCCAAAGGCTTATGGAGTGTTGAAAATGGCAAAGGCAAAATCATTATAATCTTCTGGGAAGATAAAGGACATATCCCAAAATGTCTGCCTAAATTGCGGCAAACGGGATCGCGGAAGCGTGACTGCCGTTTGGACAAAGCAGACATGAAGGAACCGAAGATGGGGCAAGGCTCTGACTTCAAATATGTTTGTCATAATTATGTTCATAACTAGTATTAAAAATTGGATTTTAAAAACTTAGTGTGTTACATAAATATGTACTGATGTTCAGATCTGCTATGAGCAGGATACTGACTTCAGTGGAGATTTATCTGTGAATCGGAAACGGGACGAAAGTCATTATTTTGACCGTAGATACCTAAGTTTAGGAACTACCCTCGGGTGCGTACTTAAATTAGGAAACTGTTATAATGTAACTAGTTTGACTAGAAACATTATCTCTATATCAGTGTTTAACCCGCTGCGGGTGAACCTTTATATTCTAGAACACTAAAGTGTTTTATTTTATAAAGATGATATTGAGATAAACACATTAGATGTGAATAACAGCATTTATATTTGGAATATAAATAAATCTCAAACATAAACATGACAAACAAATAGCTCAAACTGATTTGATCAGAAGAAACTCAATTATGGCATTGTTGTCTAGGACACAACTAAAACAAGAATCGTATATCCACACTTTTGAAGAGTGGGTACTCGGACTGATTTGATTCTATTCAAATAAAGTCTATGAATCTAATTAATTGGGCAAAATGCCTAAAACACCTTTACTTGGTAAAAGTGTAAATGCCACCGATCTGTTAGCCATCGTTCATAGTGAATTAAGTGGGCCCATGTCTAGCTAGGCTAGAGGTGGATATGAATATTTCGTGACCTTTACGGATGTGGCATCGCGTTATGGTTATGTGTTTCTTTTGGAACACAAATCGGAAACTTTTAGAGTTTTCGACACGAAATAGACAACAGATCGGCTAAAGTATTAAACCGTCATGGTAAGACCGTAATGGAAAATACTTAGGCAATAAGTTTCTAATATACTTGAAAGAGTAAAGTATTCTTTCAAAGAGGACTCCTCCCGGAACACGTCATTCTGACGGTGTGTCCAGACCAGAGAAACCGAATTTTGTTAGACATGATAAGGTTAATCATAAGTCGCTCTGAACTACCATTTCCTTCAACGGATACGCATTAAAGAGTGCAAAACTTATTTTGAATAAGGTTCCATAAAAATATGTTTGACAGACTACATATTAGATATATATAGGAAAAAAACCAGGTTTTTCATTCCTGAAAATTTGGGAATGCTAGGCATACGTTTGGATGATACCAAACTAGAACCGAAATTGGATAAGTGCCTAATGTAGGTTATCCTAGGGATACCAAAGTATAGTACTTATTGACACTCTCGAAAATTGGTCTTTTACTCCCAAGTATAAGAGTGTCGAAGTAATAAAATAACCTGGTGAGTCCGGGGTCGATCCACAGAGAAAAGATTTAGCAAAATAGAATATTTAATAGTACGGGAATGAAAAGTTTGCTTTGTTGAAGTAGTTGGAGGATTTTAGGTTGAAATATAATAATATAAGGAAATGCTGGAGTTAGGGGGTCCACTTTTAGTCTTTTAAACATTTATAAATCTCGCTTTATAATAATTTATAAATTGTCTTTTTATACCCACTTAATTTATTACAAGAATTAATTATGCCAATTAAAGAACCAGCCATAAAAGCGGTAGTTATTTCTGTCAATAATTAGTCCGACCAAGGTACCAAGCATGACAAAAATAGAAAACCAGCCATAAAGGCGGTGATAACGTTTGTCTATAACAAGTCCTACCAAGGTACTTAATTATGCCAAAATCGTATAAAACCAGCCATATATGTGGTATAAAAATAAACCAGCCAAAAAGGCAGTAGAGAGATAAAACCAGCCATAAAGACGGTATAAAGATAAAACCAGCTATAAAGGCGGTAGACAGATAAAACCAGCCATAAAGGCGGTGTGGGAACACAGGAACTGGGCGACGCATGCTGTTCCAGGCTCGCGGCCTAGTCGGGAGTACGGTGTAGCCACGGGGGACTAAACCGGAGAATAATGGAGTCGCCACCCGGTGTGAACCGGGAAAATGAGATTTAAGGCCGCACTCACCCTTCGCAAGGGAAGACCTCAAACCGTTGGGTTCGGAATGGTCTCTTACTTATGTCACTTGTAATGAAAGGATTTCTGTAAAAATTTAATCAAGCTTAAGTAACACTTATTTCCAAGAGTATCATGCTTCTAAATCCATATGCACGAAAATAAAACTTACACTTAAATTTGCATATATTTCACATCTAAGATTGCATGCTTGAAAGTACATCAAAGTAGCAACGAACATACAACTTTATTGGCATATTATATTCATGGAAACACAAGCACACACCAACCACACAAGCACACATAAAGGTGAATCAAATAATAGTGAACATGTGATTTCATAGACATATCATAAACAAATAGCCATTACATGTCCATGCACAAATAAAAGAGCCAACTTAGTACATAGTGCAAAAAAACACTTAAGGATGCAATAAGGCATTAAAGTAAGCATACTCTAACGTGGTGCAAAAGAAGATAACTAATGTGGACACAAACACACATGTGAGCACTTTTCCAAGCGGTACGTGGAATTGTATCCCAAGTACAGACCGCACTACCGTCCATTCCGAATCGGCTACGGAATTTATGTCTGGGTTTCCATCCGATATACCACAAGAAATAATACTCAAATTCTATCATGACATGGATATATGAATTATACTACATTAAGCCAAGACTAAGGTAAATGATGCATCCAATATATGAAAGACGCGGCGAATATCGTGGTAAAGGTAGCCTTTTAGGCTTTTTCTTCCCCCAAATGGAGAACCTTTTAAGTCCAACACAATAAGCCCATGCGCTTTCCATTACAATGCGTACAAAGATAAAGACAACTATATGAGACTTCGTATACCCGATTGAACATATCTTATATTCAACCGAATATATATCAACCTGCGCGGCAAAGCATCGTGGTAAAAGGATTTTAACCCTTCCAAATAGGGGACCTTTAATCCGACTTACTAAGCCCATGCGCTCGATCGCATCATGCATACAAAAATAAAGACAATCATATCAAACTTAGTATGCCCGATTGAACATGTCTTACATCCAACCGAACACACATCAACTGGCGCGGCAAAGCATTGTGGTAAAGGATTTTAACCCCTCCAAAAAGGGGACGTTTAATCCGACTTACTAAGCCCATACGCTCGATCGCATCATGCATACAAAAATAAAGACAATCATATCAAACTTAGTATGCCCGATTGAACATATCTTACATCCAACCGAACACACATCAATCGGCGCGGCAAAGCATCGTGGTAAAGGATTTTAACCCCTCCGAATAGGGGACCTTTAATCCTACTTACTAAGCCCATGCGGTCGATCGCATCATAATATAAATAAATAACATGCGGAAATTAAAAGACGGAATAATAAAGTGCGAATAATCAAAATAACATAAAGCGAAATATGCGCCGTTTACTCAAGTGGTACGTGGAGTTGTATCTCAAGTACAGACCGCACTACCGTCCATTCGGAATCGGCTACGGAATTTACGTCTGGGTTTCCATCCTATATACCACGAGAGACGACGTATTTTCCGTTTTAATCATTGGCCACAACACACATCACATGCAAACAATATTAAATAAATAATTAAAACACAATTAAAAGAATCAATAAAAATCAAATAAAAAAACAAGTGTGAAAGGTACCCTCAGGTCTAACATTTTAAGTCGTCTTCCGGACTCGCGTTTACAACCGTCGGAAAGGCTTTCACTCCGCAACTTTTCCGGTTCACTTGTTTAACGTCTTAACTCGCTGTTTCACACATTTTGGTCGCCATTTTAACTCCGTTTGCTGCTGTTTTTTTTATGTATTTTCATGTCACTGTTTTGGTACATCAGGGGACTGTTTTGGATCGATTTTGGGGGCTGTTTTGTGCAGTCTTTGATGCATTTTTTGACTATTTTTACGTGGGTTTGGAGGGTTATTCTTCACGGTTTTAGGGCAGTTTGGGGGCTGTTTTCAGTGGGTTCTATGGCAGTTTGGGGCTCGGTTTTGGGACCAGGGGATGTGTTGTGCTTACATGTTAGGGTAGTGAGTGCGTGTGTGCATGATGGCTTGTGGCGAGAGTGAAGGGTTTCTACGTGTGCATGAGCTGGTTCACGTGGCTAGGGTTCCATGCATGGTGTGTAGGGGTGTGCGGCTCACGGTTTGTTTCAGACAGTGAGGGGTTGGTCTCGGCAGTGCAGTGCATGCCATTAAGGGTGGTGTGCTCGGCAGTTCAGGTCTCGACAATGGACTGTTGGTGATGATTCAAGGTTCAGGGGCGTTGGTGAAGGGCTACGTGCATGGAGCAGGCAAGGGCTGATCAGGTTTTGTGAAGTTGGTCAACAATGGTGGCTTAGGGGGCTGCTCGGTGGAGGTTATTTGAGGGAATATGGCTTACGTTGAAGGCAGTGTAGTTGAGGCAGTGGATCTTAGGGTTGCTCGGTTGATGCGTGGATGTTAAGGGGCTGTGAGTGTCATGGTGAGATGATGTGTGGATGATTGTTGATGAGGCTCGATGAAGGGTGGTGTAGCCGAGAGTCAGTATGGGTGCTGGTCGTTTAAGTGAAGGGCTGCTAGAGTTTTTTGTCACTGCCGTCAATGGTGAATGATCATGAAAGTGCTAATGCATGGTGGTAGTGAGCCATGGACGTTGCTGAAAGGTTGTCAACATGGGCGTTTTGTTTGTTATAAGGGCTGATGAGGGTGGTTGTTGATTAGGGTTTATTTTTCTTCCTTTCTTTTTGTTGTGCCGTGTAAATGAATTAGAGAGGAGAGACCCGGGGTGGCTAGGTTAGTGAATGTTTATATAAAAGATGGCTAGGGTTTGTCCTTGTCTCACAAGGAATGGATCTTGGTTTCTAAATTAGGCTTTTCAAGAATGGTATACACAAGATTGAGGGGGGACAAAATATTTTAAATTAGGAAGTTACAAGATTAGATTGGTGTTGATTAGGAAGTCAAATATTATTAATTAGTAAATATCTTATTAGATTAGGAAGTCAAATATTTGATTAGTTTATATTAGGCATATACTTATTTTATTTATTTATTTATTTAAGTAATTTAATTAATATTTATTTAGTTAATGTTTTAATTTAATAAAATTATTTAATTTGGGGTGTGTATTAAAGGCTTTGGGCGTGTGGGCCTTGGTGTGGGCGTGTGGGCCTTTGGTTGGTGGATCTGGTTTGTGTGGGCTAGGTGTGTGGGCTTGCGGGGGTTTTAGGTCAAGGCCAAGGGGCTTGCGGGGATTTTGGGCTGAGGTTGGGTGGTTGTGAGTGTTTTGGGCCGGGAATAATTTTAAAAACGGAAAACCAACAAGTAACCCGAAGCTAAACCAGCAAACTTTATCCGAATATGAGTCAATTCTTGACTCCTCCCATCCGACGTCCGTTTCCCGCGGCTTCCGTGACTTAAAAGGTAGTGCCTCCAACTGAGACTCATCATCGGGTTTCACATGCAAAAATACAATGCCTACAGTCGCCCCCACTTTCATGGGACTTGTGCAGTGTGTGACTTTGAACAATCATATCAAAGTTATGCAATGCATTTTCACTTACCTGGCTCATTTGCTGCCTTGAGCTGAGTTGATGCTGCAGTGGACCTCGATCCTGGGACGCATCCCACTAATTGCTGACGATATGGGCCTCGCCCTCAAGCTGATATGGGCTTCGCCCCACCTAAGCTGATATGGTGTGGAGCCTCGCTCCCAAGCCGACATGGGCCTCGCCCCCAAGCTGAAATGACGTGAGGCCTCGCCCCCAAGCTGGCATGGGCCTCGCCCTAAGATTCATTCCTGGATTCATTCCAAAATTCTAACGGTGCGGGCTAAGATTCATTCCAAAAAAAACTGATGATGTGGGCCTCGGCCTTAGGATTCATTCCTAGATTCCTTCCTGGATTCATTCCTAAACACTGATGGTGTGGGCCCCGACCCTAGGATTAATTCCAAAATTCTGACAATGTGGGCCTCGGCCCTGGGATTCATTCCCGGATTCCTTCCAAAATTCTGCTGACGTGGGCCTCGACCCTGGGATCCATTCCCGGATTCATTCCTGGATTCATTCCAGAATTCTAAGAGATTCGTTCCAAATTCTGAGAGATTCATTCCCTGGATTCATTCCAAATTCTGAGAGATTCATTCCCTGGATTCATTCCAAAATTCTGAGAGATTCATTCCAAATTCTGATAGATTCATTCCATGGATTCATTCCAAATTCTAAGAGATTCATTCCTTGGATTCATTCCAAATTCTTGAGAGATTCATTCTCTGGATTCGTTCCAAATTCTGAGAGATTCATTCCCTGGATTCCTTCCAAACTCTGAGAGATTCATTCCCTGGATTCATTCCAAATTCTGAGAGATTCGTTCCCTGGATTCGCTCCAAATTCTGAGAGATTCATTCCCTGGATTCGTTCCAAATTCTGAGAGATTCATTCCCTGGATTCATTCCAAATTCTGAGAGATTCATTCCCTGGATTCATTCCAAATTCTAAGAGATTCATTCCTTGGATTCGTTCCAAATTCTTGAGAGATTCATTCTCTGGATTCGTTCCTGAAACTGTACTGTTGCTGTTTCTGACTAGCTTGCCTTTGCTACTTTCTCTCTTTCTTTCTTCGAAACCTGTTAATATAAACACAAAAAGGATGCAAAATGTGTTACGTGTATGCATGTATGCATGATTTTCCTATCCCGTTGGGTTAGGTCCTCGGTCAAATCCCTTAGTGACAGCTCGGTCTTCTCTTCCTTAGGCAAAGTACTGCTTCAATCTGTCTACACTAATTGGTTCAGTGAACTCATTTCCTTTCCAAATCTAACAGTCTCACTGTCTTCATTTCCTAATTTCTGAATGGCCAACTTATCTTTTCTGCTTGCTTCTTCTGAGGATTCCCTACGTTCTGAGTATCATAGTACCAAGATTGAACGCTTTTATCACATGCACTCATGTTGCAAGTTGAGAAGTGGAGATTCAGGCAAGTAAGCGAAATGAACTTCTTTATTATTGTTGAGAAAATTTTCGAACAAGCAAACAAAATCAATGTCTTTATTAAAAATGCAAGATAAACTTGGAGAAACAGCAGGTGCCTCTTCATCCCTCTGGTTCTTCATTGTTATTATCCCTTATCCCCATGTGAGAAGCTTGGTGGTTGAGGGTTGGAGGACAAAGGTTTCGGGAAAGCCAAAGTTGATCATGGTGGTGGGACGGAGTGGTAATTTGGTAGAGGATTCATGTGTGTGCTGGGTTGCTCTCTTTCTGGGTCAGGTATTTTGTGGCTGTCAATCAGGTCTTGGATCTCATGCCTAAGGCGGGGGCAGTTTTCAGTTTCGTGACCCTTTTGCTGGTGAAAATAACAGAATAAGTTCAAGTCAAGGTAGTGCGGAACAGGGCTGGGGAGTGGTTTAGGTTCCAAGGGTTTCAGGAGTCCTTGCATCTTCAATTTCTCAAACAACTTTGATAGAGGCCTACCCAAGTTGGAGAAACGTCTATTCCTGATGGCAGTGACCTCAGCACTGGAAGACTTGGCTTCAAGATGTCCCCCAAAATTCCTTCTATTCTGGCCATAAAACTTCTTGTTCTCGGCCTCCTCTTCTTCAATATCCATAACTGTCTCCCTCAACTGTCGAAAATCAGCAATCATTGAAGTCATCCTCCTCAGCTTACTATAAATAAAGGGCTTAGTACCTTTGATGATCATTTTGATTTGGTCTTTCTCAGAGGGCCTAGTCTGCATCTTCAAAAGCTGGCTTCTCCAGCGGTGTACATACTCCTTGAAGCTTTCTTCTTCGGCTTCTGGTTAGTGTTCTCCAAATCATGGAGTGACAAGTCAATCTCTAAGTATGTAACATACTGCTTCAGAAAAGCATCAGCTATTTCCCTCCAATCTTCCTTAATCTTCTTCTCAATGCTATGATACCAAACCACAGGTGCACCCCTCGAGTGACATCCCAAACATCTTTTGGACTTGGCGCTGTGATAGGCCCATTGAACTCATGAATGAGACATATTGCTGCAGATGGACCCTCGGGTCTCCATTCCCATTAAACTTGGCCATGTCGGGCATTTTAAACTGAGCTCACAGCTGTTCTCCAAGGTCATTGCCTCATAATCTAACAACTCTTCATGTTTACCCCTCATTTTGCGGGTAACTGTTTCAACCTGATCCCGAAGCTTCTGAAATTCTGCCCGAGACCCAATCACTCTGCCTGTTGCATACTCTGCCATGTCATCATCAAAAGTGGGGATATCATCCCCCAACCCATTCGGAGGCTCCTCGCGCCTCACATTCTCAGAATTTCCCCCAGCACGGGGCACATCCATATTTGTCATGGCAGTAGTCAAGGCTTGCAGTTGTTCAGTAATCTTGGCGAAACCATTCTCCAACTGATCTATCCGGGATACCTCATTATCGGATGTACTCATATCTGTTACCCGTCTTTTAGTGAGTATTCTCTCTTCCCTAACCCAACGGGAATCTTTTATGTCGTTTATAAACATAGAAGGTGTTAACATGACATATGTATGTATGAGGTGCGTGAGATGCATGTAACATATATAACATATTAAATCAACTAAAATTTTCAAACAGATCGGCCCATTATCATTTTAGGAGCTTTTGGGCTAACTGTCATAGGAATGAATTCGTCTCAGTTTAAATGGCCCAACGAGTTCACAACTGATGGCAAAGAGCCCAACTAAATCCAAATGGTAATGTTCCGAACACAAGCACAAAGTGGCCCATCAATCACTTAGAAGCCTTTGGCTCAATCGTCATAAAATACGTTCTTGTCCCAGTTTAAATGGCCCAACAAGCCCATATCCTATGACAAATGGTCCAAATGGATCCAAACGGCGATGTTCCCAAACACAAGCATAAAAGAAAGATAATGCAAACACAAAACAATAATTTCTACAGAATGGCCCATCAACATTTCAGAAGCTTTGGGCCCAATGGTCATAAGGTACGAACTCGCCCCAGTTTAAATGGCCCAGCAAGTTCGGATTTCTGACAATAGTCCAACTGCATCCAAATGAGGATGGTCCACAAGCACATACTCAAGGAAATAATTGTTACTTTAACCATACAACCCCGGTCTGTGGGTGGGTTCGCAGGAGTGTAGACAAAGGCTCTCATCGGTGAAGGATGGCCCACAACTAGGTCTCCCCAATCAAGGGTTCGAGCAACCAAGTGAGCGCACCGTTTTTTATACACTAAGGTACGTGCCAATGAGCTATGGTGTGTGACTGACTGTCAAATGGATTTTCCGTTGTAGATTCCCCAGAGGGAAGGTGGAGTGAGGCTCACTTAAATACCCAAGCCTCTTAGGCTCTTATCGCTTGGTGTCAGGAATAAACAACGAGTCCTCCAAATTAGTCCATCACAATAGGCTACGGGTAGATGGCTATATAGGTGCCTTCACAGCTTTTCCTTCTAGAAAGGTAGTGAGTGAAGGAAGACACCAAACCATTACCTAGCCTCAAAATGCCTTTGGTTAAACCCCCATTTTATCCACTATAGACACGGTCAATTAAAACATAAATCCAAACATTACAGGACAATATTCGGGGCCGATTCTCTATCCCCAGTGGAGTCGCCAGACTGTGGGAACACAGGAACTGGGCGACGCATGCTGTTCCAAGCTCGCGGCCTAGTCGGGAGTACGGAGTAGCCACGGGGGACTAAACCGGAGAATAATGGAGTCGCCACCCGGTGTGAACCGGGAAAATGAGATTTAAGGCTGCACTCACCACTCGCAAGGGAAGACCTCAAACCGTTGGGTTCAGAATGGTCCCTTACTTATGTCACTTGTAATGAAAGGATTTGTGTAATAATTTAATCAAGCTTAAGTAACACTTATTTCCAAGAGTATCATGCTTCTAAATCCATATGCACGAAAATAAAACTTACACCTAAATTTGCATATATTTCACATCTAAGATTGCATGCTTGAAAGTACATCAAAGTAGCAACGAACATACAACTTTATTGGCATATTGTATTCATGGAAACACAAGCACACACCAACCACACAAGCACACATAAAGGTGAATCAAATAATAGTGAACATGTGATTTCATAGACATATCATAAACAAATAGCCATTACATGTCAATGCACAAATAAAAGAGCCAACTTAGTACATAATGCAAAAAGACACTTAAGGATGCAATTAGGCATTAAAGTAAGCATACTATGACGTGGTGCAAAAGAAGATAACTAATGTGGACACAAACACACATGTGAGCACTTTTCCAAGCGGTACGTGGAATTGTATCCCAAATACAGACCGCACCACCGTCCATTCGAAATCGGCTACGGAATTTATGTCTGGGTTTCCATCCGATATACCACAAGAAATAATACTCAAATGCTATCATGACATGGATTTATGAATTATACTACATTAAACCAAGACTAAGGTAAATGATGCATCCAATATATGAAAGACGCGACGAATATCGTGGTAAATGTAGCCTTTTAGGCTTTTTCTTCCCCCAAATGGAGAACCTTTTAAGTCCAACACAATAAGCCCATGCGCTTTCCATTACAATGCGTACAAAGATAAAGACAACTATATGAGACTTCGTATACCCGATTGAACACATCTTATATTCAACCGAATATATATCAACCGGCGCGGCAAAGTATCGTGGTAAAGGATTTTAACCCCTCCAAATATGGGACCTTTAATCTCACTTACTAAGCCCATCCGCTCGATCGCATCATGCATACAAAAATAAAGACAATCATATCAAACTTAGTATGCCCGATTGAACATATCTTACATCCAACCGAACACACATCAACCGGCGCGGCAAAGCATCGTGGTAAAAGGATTTTAACCCCTCCAAATAGGGGACCTTTAATCCGACTTACTAAGCCCATGCGCTCGATCGCATCATGCATACAAAAATAAAGACAATCATATCAAACTTAGTATGCCCGATTGAACATGTCTTACATCCAACTGAACACACATCAACTGGCGCGGCAAAGCATTGTGGTAAAGGATTTTAACCCCTCCAAATAGGGGACCTTTAATCCGACTTACTAAGCCCATGCGCTCGATCGCATCATGCATACAAAAATAAAGACAATCATATCAAACTTAGTATGCCCGATTGAACATATTTTACATCCAACCGAACACACATCAACCGGCGCGGCAAAGCATCGTGGTAAAGGATTTTAACCCCTCCGAATAGGGGACCTTTAATCCGACTTACTAAGCCCATGCGCTCGATCGCATCATAACATAAATAAATAACATGCGGAAATTAAAAGACGGAGTAATAAAGTGCGAATAATCAAAATAACATAAAGTGAAATATGCGCCGTTTACTCAAGTGGTACGTGGAGTTGTATCCCAAGTACAGACCGCACTACCGTCCATTTGGAATCGGCTACTGAATTTACGTCCGGGTTTCCATCCTATATACTACGAGAGACGATGTATTTTCCGTTTTAATCAATGGCCACAACACACATCACATGCAAACAATATTAAATAAATAATTAAAACACAATTAAAAGAATCAATAAAAATCAAATAAAAAAACAAGTATGAAATGTACCCTTAGGTATAACCTGTTAAGTCGTCTTCCGGACTCGCGTTTACAACCGTCGGAAGGGCTATCACTCCGCAACTTTTCCGGTTCACTTGTTTAACATCTTAACTCGCTGTTTCACCATTTTGGTCGCCGTTTTAACTCCGTTTGCTGCTGTTTTTTTTTATGTATTTTCAGGTCACTGTTTTGGTACATCAGGGGACTGTTTTGGCTCGATTTTGGGGACTGTTTTGTGCAGTTTTTGATGTAGTTTTGGACTATTTTTACGTGGGTTTGGAGGGTTATTCTTCACGGTTTTAGGGCAGTTTGTGGGGCTGTTTTCAGTGGGTTCTATGGCAGTTTGGGGCTCGGTTTTGGGACCAGGGGATGTGTTGTGCTTACATGTTAGGGCAGTGAGTGCGTGTGTGGATGATGGCTTGTGGCGAGAGTGAAGGGTTTCTACGTGTGCATGAGCTGGTTCACGTGGCTAGGGTTCCATGCATGGTGTGTAGGGGTGTGCGGCTCACGGTTTGTTTCAGGCAGTGAGGGGTTGGTCTCGGCAGTGCAGTGCACGCCATTAAGGGTGGTGTGCTCGGCAGTTCAGGTCTCGATAATGGACTGTTGGTGATGATTCAAGGTTCAGGGGCGTTGGTGAAGGGCTACGTGCATGGAGCAGGCAGAGGCTGATCAGGTTTTGTGAAGTTGGTCAATAATGGTGGCTTAGGGGACTGCTCGGTGGAGGTTATTTGAGGGAATATGGCTTACGTTGAAGGCAGTGTAGTTGAGGCAGTGGATCTTAGGGTTGCTCGGTTGATGCGTGGATGTTAAGGGGCTGTGAGTGTCGTGGTGAGATGATGCGTGGATGATTGTTGATGAGGCTCGATGAAGGGTGGTGTAGCCGAGAGTCAGTATGGGTGCTGGTCGTTTAAGTGAAGGGCTGCTAGAGTTTTTGGTCACTGCCGTCAATGGTGAATGATCATGAAGGTGCTAATGCATGGTGGTAGTGAGCCATGGACGTGGCTGAAGGGTTGTCAACATGGGCGTTTTGTTTGTTATAAGGGCTGATGAGGGTGGTTGTTGATTAGGGTTTCTTTTTCTTCCTTTCTTTTTGTTGTGCCGTGTAAATGAATTAGAGAGGAGAGACCTGGGGTGGCTAGGTTAGTGCATGTTTATATAGAAGATGGCTAGGGTTTGTCCTTGTCTCACAAGGAAGGGATCTTGGTTTCTAATTTAGGTTTTTCAAGAATGGTATACACAAGATTGAGGGGGGACAAAATATTTTAAATTAGGAAGTTACAAGATTAGATTGGTGTTGATTAGGAAGTCAAATATTTTTAATTAGTAAATATCTTATTAGATTAGGAAATCAAATATTTGATTAGTTTATATTAGGCATATACTTCTTTTATGTTTGGTAAATATTTTATTTATTTATTTAATTAATTTAATTAATATTTATTTAGTTAATGTTTTAATTTAATTAATAATTATTTAATTTGGGGTGTGTATTAAAGGCTTTGGGCGTGTGGGCCTCGGTGTGGGCGTGTGGGCCTTTGGTTGGTGGATCTGGTTTGTGTGGGCTAGGTGTGTGGGCTTGCGGGGGTTTTAGGTCAAGGCCAAGGGGCTTGCGGGGATTTTGGGCCGAGGTTGGGTGGTTGTGAGTGTTTTGGGCCGGGAATAATTTTAAAAACGGAAAACCAACAAGTAACCCGAAGCTAAACCAGCAAACTTAATCCGAATATGAGTCAATTCTTGACTCCTCCCTTCCGACGTCCGTTTCCCGCGGCTTCCGCGACTTAAAAGGTAGTGCCTCCAACTGAGACTCATCATCGGGTTTCACATGCAAAAATACAATGCCTACAGGCGGTATAACGATTGTCAATAATTAATCTAGATTTAAATCATGTTTTAATCGTTATATTTCAATTTATTTATTATAATATAAGCGAGTTTAATTTATGTTCTCATTATAAAAGCTTCACCCTTACTCCAGCAGAAAAGAAATTAGCTACTCATTTTATAATAAAACATATTCGTACTTTTATTATTGAAAGAAAAAAACATTGCAAAAAGCTTTAAGTAAACAAACAAGACACTCTCTCTCCAAGGATTACAGATGAATCAGGAAAGAAAGTATGAAAATTTCTAATGCCGGACGCTCCTTTTTATAGGCAAATTCGCCGCCCAGACCAACGAATGCATGTTGTGGACACGTGTCAAAGAATGGTGAAGCCACGTTGGGGACACATGTCAGAGAATGGTGAAGCCACGTTGGAGACACGTGTCGCGACGTAAAGGTTCCACGTCTCATGACGTGCTTGTAGATTTTACGACATGCTTGCAGGTTTTACGACGTGCTTGCCGATTTTACGACGTGCTTGCAGATTTTACGACGTGCTTGTCGATTTTACGACGTGCTTGCACAATAATTTTTTCATGTCTGATTTGTCCCGTCGAGCTTCCGAACAATATTTTTCCTGACAAAAACATAAAATAACACAGTAAAAGCACTCAAAGCATAACTTTAAAATATTTACACAAATGTGTCAATTTAAGGGGATTAGTGAAACTATAAGTGTAAAATGATTAACTTATCTTCTAATAAATATGCACTTTTTAGTATTCATCACTTATACATCTCACAAGAGAATAATTTAATTGTTGCTCGCCATGCGGTTTTCCTAAGAGGAATACCGATATGCAGTGGTAAGTGGGAGGATAGTAAAACTCGATGAAAATCGGAGTAATACTATTCCTGGCACCTATTCCTTAATGGAACATAAATAGTTCATCAAGGATGAAACTATACCATTAATCTTCGAATACACAAGAACCGCGTATGTCGGAGAGAGTCAGAAAACAACCTGGGGTATGGGTTTCTGATCTCACCTCATAAAGATGTCAATCTTATTGAGGAAGACGAACTGACTACGTATGGGGAAGCGATACAAGGTATCGACTCCCAATTATGAAAAAGTGTCATGAATCTGAAATGGATTCCATGTATACCAACTATGTTTAGACATTAGTTGATGTACCACAAGGCATTGTGCCTATAGGTACTGTGTGAGTCTTCAAGGAAGACATACATGGATGGCAACATACCAACGTATAAAGCTAGGCTTTTAGCGGAAAAGTATCGTTATCAACATTGTGTTGGCTACAATGAAATCTTTTACCTGTTGCTATGATGAATCCATTTGGATAATGCTTGCTGATGCTGCATGTTTCATTTATGAAATATGACAGCTTTACGGGAAAATCGCTTTCCTAAAGAGGAAACCTTTTGGAGGATGTTTACAACATCCTGTCGGTTTTTTCGCACCATAACATAACTAGCAAACAAGGTTTGCAGGTTATTCGATACATGTTTGGATTAAAGCAAGCATAGGTTCTTGGAATTATCGTTTTGATGTAATCATAATGGTATATGATTTAATTCAAAACAAAAATGATTCTTCTATATATAAGGAGGTAAGTGGGAGCGCACTGACAATCGTTGTCCTATAAAATAATGATAATATGTCATTTCTTGGAAATGATATTCCCATAATAAAAACAATCGGCGAAAGCTTGGCTTTCGAATACTCTCTGAGAAATCGTACATTGAAAAATGTACGCGACCTGGTGTCTCATACGCTTTGGGCATATGAAGTCACAAACAGGCCAATCCAAGTGATAGTCACTGGATTGAAGTTAAGAACATCCATTAGTATCTAAGAGATCTAAGGATGCTGTCTTAAACTATGGAGATGGAGAACTTGGAGTGACTGGGATCACTACTGCAAGTTTCCTAACCGATAATAACGATTATAAGTCGCAAACGGTACTATACAGTTTGAATAACGGAACAGTGAGCTGGAAATCTTCCAAGCAAGATATTGTTAGCGAATAAACAACAAATGCGGGTTATTGTTGCTGCTGAGGCAACAATAGAAGCCATTTGGATCGATAATAAATCTAATTAGATTAGATATAGTTCTATTAGCAGCTAAGCTAGGCTTCAGCGTAGGCTAAAGAATTTATGGTCTCATTAACGATCCAGATATATACTTCGATATTCATCTGATTCGTTCAGATCATACATCGTGGCGATGTGATGATCGAATAAATCGCATCAGATGATAATCATGCAAATCCGCTGACGAAAGTATTTCTCAGCAGTTTGAGCCAACCGTACATAGTTCGGGTGTAGGACACTCGAGTGACTGGCTATAGGCCAAGTGGGATATTGTTGGACAATTATGACCAATAGCGTCACTATTTGTACAGATCATGGTGTTGTTGTACAAATTAACTATGTGACAAAAGAGATTGCTCTCTTATTATTTGTGATTAGATCACCAAGATGTATAAATGATAGAAGGTCCATATGATTAGTTCCTGGATTGAGAATGATATGAGACAGTATCAGTTCACGAAGGATTAATCATTAAATATCCCTAGTCAGAGTATTATCGAGATTGGACATCGATAAATTTGTAAAAGACTAGTATTACACTTGTACGCGTTGTGAGGGAAAAACAACATAGTTCTCTGAATTCATATTTGGGTATATGATACTCATGCAAGTGTAATAGGAGGTTGTGTTTTACCGATGGTACGGGAAACAACTTCGCTCTAGATAGACCCCCTCTGAATTCCATTGGTAGTATGACTATGTGTCTATGGAAGTCCGAAATCAGGGTAGGTGTATTTGGTCTTAACCTGAGTCTTGCACCGCTAATACCTGCGACAATCAATTTACTTTGGTTTTGGTCGTCCAGGGCTTTAACAGGTTCTGTGTACACCTCTGCTGGGTATATTGAGAATCGTAGTGTGTTGGGTGTGATGTCAAGACGGAAGTATCACTCTAGTCATAGTGGAGATGATGTCACGTAGGATACGGTACTAGTACTCTTAAGTACTGCAGTCATCGGGATATTATGACTAGGTCATGTATATCCGATTATAGAGACTAGTTACCAGACATCCGACATGTGCTTCGTACGAGGAAGACACAATTCCAGCCCCAGGCCTAGCACGTGACATCCGAAACTGGATCGACATACGCAATACTACGTATACTACGCCTGATATAGATCCTTATTCCTGTAAGGATATTTCTGCTAGAAGCCAACCTTGTCTTGTAAATCGGTAAAAACATAGTACTAGGTACTTACGTGTTTGGATTGTCCGACGACCCGATTTACTGCCGACATATCCGGGGATCTCATGGGTCGCTTCCCGAAGATTCACCGATGACGTATGACTCGCACTTTTAATTAATCTAGAATTAATTAGATGTGAGAGAATTAATCTGGTATTAATTGCGGAGATATTTTTTCTGGGATAAAATATTAATTAAAGAGAGATAACGATTAATTTGGAATTAATCGATTAATTAATATATTTGATATATTAAACGAAATTAGATTTCGACGCGGAATTAAAATTAGATTTTAATTCGGATGAACGAATTAATTTAGAATTAATTCGTTAGCGACGTGAATAGTGATTTCGCTAGGCATAATCATTTAATTGCATCGCAACAGAAAATTCGTTAATTTGGAATTAGCGAACCCGAGCCCGAGATTATTTACGAGTGCGGCACACAAGTCAAATCAAGAGTCAAATCGCTAGTCACATCTAGCGTCACATCATTCGTCAATAAAGTGATGGATGTCTTTCACTTTGAGTAATTGACGCAATTCACTATTCATGAGTGATGTGAGTTGATGGAGGTTGGTATGGCTTTTAATTGTTTGACTTTTAAAGCCAATTTTCAGTAAATCATTTATTGATTTTTTGAAAAAAGAATTATGTGTATTAGATACACAAATACACAAAACCAACACCATTCTATTATCTCTCTCTTCTCACGCAATTGGAGCCAAAATTGCTCATCTCTCTCACGCCCATTTGGGCGATTTCTTCACTGGTTTTTCTGGCAAAAATCATAAGAGCTAGCACTCCGAGAGACATGCGAAGGTGATAGGGAAGTCCACCCATGATCCGGGAATTGTTTGACGAAGCTTGGAGCTTGGAAGATGACATCAAAAATCGAAAATGGTGGACTGCTACACAGCTCACTGCCGAGCAAGACAGAGGCAGAAAACATAATTTTTGTTGCCTCGCGCATCGCTCAACTGATCGATGTGAGTATTCCGCAACTCCGTGATGTATTCGCATGTTTATTTCTTGCTTGATATTTGATCCTCGGGACTTAGAAACTCCAACAGCCACGTGTCACCTTATCACCTTATCCGTAATCGCCACGTGTCAGATAAGAATCTGAGCCGACCAATCAGAAGCTGCCACGTCAGAGCGTCGCGACGCAAGAAGAAATGTGCGCGTCACGACACGTGGAACTTATGGATGCCTATAAATAGAGCTCGAAATTTCAGTTTCAGATGTACCTTCCTCTCTGAATTCTCTGATGTAAATAGGGAGTTTTCTATCTAGTTTCTTTTAAATTTTAGTTTTGTAATTAATTTTAATTACGTTCTGTAATAATAGTAATTTACTTTCTTTACTTTTACAGTTTTTTACTATTCAACCACGAAGAGGTAACTTCCCCTTGCTAGGGTGAAAGGTAATTCTTTTACTATTGCTATTTAGATTAATCTCCCTTAATTATAATATATTCACTATTTAAAACTTGACTTAATAAGGATACTGCTATATTGGTCGGTTGGTAATTCATTTTAAACTAGTTTAAACCTGACTAAGCAAGGATACCAACAGATTGGTCGGTTGGTAATTAAACTTTCTTACCGCCTATATGGCGGGTTTATGGACAAATTTTGATACCGCCTATATGGCTGGTCGGACTTAATTTTATTTAATCAGGTTACCGCCTATATGGCTGGTTGGTAAAATAATCACAAGTTAATATATTATATTAAGGGAGTTATCTAAATTAGTAAATATTAAAAGTTGATCATTTTACCTTAGCATTTTATTTTATTGTAATTTACTTTTCAGCTTTTACTTTACCGTAGTTACTTTTTAGCATTTTTACTTTATGTCTTTTACTTTTATCTTTTTACTAGCCATAGTTATGTGTCGTAACTAAGTTAGTTATCTGGGGTTGTGATGAATTCTAATATCACCGGTTTATAAGGGGTTATTTTATAGTTTGGGTAATTTAAAGGTTTACTTCTTAAGTCTTAAGCTTAATGTGTCTTATTAATTGGCCACTAATAAGATTGATCTGGTAAATCTAAAATAAACTTGACAAAGGAATTTTAGGTTTCATCCTTAGACTTAATAACCCACGATCTTTCTTGAGGATAGATAACCCTTTAATAGATTTCCTTACAAGATAGACATATACCTGTCGGGCAGGGGTAGCCATAATTGGAACTTAAACTTAATGAATTCAGGTAATTTGGTTGACATAGACATATGGTTCAATTAGGTTATACTGGGTATTTGCGTCTGACCATCGACAGAGGCTTTCGCATAATTTAGTGTTCCAGGTTAGTATACTAATTTATTACACAAACATGAAATAACCACTTCATCTTTTAAAAGATATTAGAAAGATTCACAACCCTAGATAGTTTCCTAATATTGAATTTTCTTAAACCTACTTTCGTTCAATTTTATTTACTTGTTTTTAAATTTAAAATCATCACAATTTCAAATCAATCAATCAACCTATTAGATACTAGTAATCATTTGACCTCATAAAATTAATAGATTAGATATTAACTCCTCGTGGGATCGATAATTTTTATACTACTTGAACGATACGTGCGCTTGCATTATACGCGTGTGATTACGCACCGGTTACTTGCCCTTTCTTTTCTTATTCTTCACACCTCCAAAAGCCTTCGGCCAAGCCTTGGCCTTCTGAGATGTTGAAGTAAGATGCGCCTTGCGCTTCTTGCCTTTCAGAATCTCCGTCTCTGCCTCTTTCAGCATCGCCATCAACTCTCCAAGAGTCTTCTATTGGTTCATCATATTATAGTTCATGATGAACCCGCCCCAGCAGTCAGACATAGACTATAAGATCAAATCTATGGAAGTCTCAGCCTCGAAGGTTATGCCCAGCTAACCTATCTGTTCGATGTCAGTAATTATCTGCGACACATAGTGCTCGACAGATGTACGCTCTGACATGCATGAGCGAAAAAGCTTCTTCTACAATTCATACTTCTGAGATCTAAGATTAGATCTATAAAGGTCCTTCAATTTCAACATCATGTAATAAGGATCCAATCCATTGTTTTGACGGCGAAATTATGGAGTCATTGCGGCAAGCATGTCGGACTGAACAGTTGAGTTGTCATCATTGTGAGTCTTCCAAAGCTCATGATCAATAACCCGCTAATGTCCAGGCTCAGGTCCGAGAGGTCTCTCTCTGACATAGATTAACTTCTCGGCTCCCAGGACAATCCTGAGATTCATCTCCCAATCTAGAAAATTGGCGCCGTTAAAGACATTATCACCCATGATGATGTCTCTAACGCTAATCTTTCCAGTCATCTTGATTGCAATAGTCTAACTATTCAATCAACGATATCCGGTACAATCAAATGTAATGATTACTATAGTCCAACTATATAGTCAACTACAAATGAAGTTATAGTACAGTCCAACTATTCAAAGAAAACAATAAAATATTAGTCTAACTAATATAAATATATAACGACGAAAATAATTTAAAAGTGTGTATTTGGCAAGTATTAAACGAAATTAAAAATCTAATACTGGCCTCCCATAATTTTTCGGCGACCCTCTAACCCTCTGTTGAGTACTCGGGAAACTCAGTTTCCTAGTGGGCTAGGATCTCTTTAAATAACACACAACCTTGACTTTGGCCAACAAGCTGTATGAAACTTAACTATGTAGATCTCTAAAATCAATTGGATCCCATCCAAGTCCTAGATCCGGTAGGTGGACCTCCAAGTCCAAAATATATATCCAATATATATTTCCTAACATTTTCCTCTGAATCAACTAAGCCTTGGCTTTGGCTCAACAAGCTTAATGATTCCAGTTAAGCGCGACCCATTGACAGTGGGAAAGCTTCGTAATCCACGTCGATGAACAGGAAGTGACCTTGACTTTGGCCAACAAGTCACAACTGCCCAAGACATGTGATATATTACAAAGCCTTCGTGGTTCAAACACATCCGCGATGGACAATGATCTTGACTTTGGCCAACAAATCAAAGCCAATCTTGGATCTTGAGAAAGAACCACTCAATGGAAGAAATACGCTTAATATTAAAGTGAGGGTTTTTCTTGTAAATTGGCATCCAATTTATTATCTTTGATTAGGTCTCATCATACACCCTTAAACATGCATTCTAAAAGAATAATAAGGCGTGAATAAATTAATAATGATATGCGGATGGATATATAACAAATTGTTTCTAGAACAAATCTCTCATTTTCTTCTCTCCCGCTAGCACTATTCATACTTCTACCCAATTACATAATACATTAAAGAAACCTCATTTACATTGAGGGGAATTGGTGAGAAGAGAAATACAAAAATTAAAGAGATAATAGGCTGGACACGCAGGTCCAATTTAATAAATTCTAAATTTATTACAAAAATTTCCAAAATTGCCCCACCCGACTAATATCCATAAGATATACATTATTCATACAAATAAATCCAAGTATTCACACAAAACATGTTATTCAATCAATCTAATCCAATTAATTAATCTTTGAATTAATGACCATTCAATGTTCATACAACGATTTGATTTGCGCGAGTCCAACTCGTTTAAGAATAAATACTCAAAGTACGTATTCTTGAATTATATTGAATTACAATATTAAATCCAATTCAAATTGTTTCCAATACAAATTCATATTTAATTCCAAATTAAATAATTACATTTATTTTAGTGCCTTAAAGACTTGGATTCCAAATCCAATCCAATTAGGTCTCAAAGGCCCAATTAGCATCCAATGCTAATTTAATTAAAGTCCAATGGGCTTTCAATTAATTCTTTAGGCATGGGCTTTGGCCAATTTGGATCCAATCCAATAGTCAAGGCCCAATAAGGAATCACCTTTTTGCCAAAATCAATTTAGGCCCATTAGGCCCAATTAAATTGTTTAAAGGCCCAAAAGCCCATTAAGCCCAAATGCAATAAATTAGCCCAATCCAATTTTAAAGACTAATTTATATTAACATAATATTCTAAATATCACATTAATTTCAATTAAAGTGTAATTAACACAATTAATTTATTAATCTAATATTTCCAAAACATTAATTAATCAAATTAATCATGTTTAATTTATCCAATTCATGTCCAACACAATTGAAGCAAAATCAATCCATTAAACATGCTCAATCTCACGGCAATGGGAATAAAATAACACTCAATTTGATTTCAATCTAATTAAATCAACATTCAATATTCATATTATGCCATAAACTCATCCAATGGTCTAATTTCAAAAATCATCCTGAGAGGTCCTAGGGTTCATGTTCGGCCAAGTTGGATTTTTTGGGGAAAATTAATCTAATCAAAATTTCTCAAATCCATTGATTCAAAAATCCAATTTATCATCATCAAAGCACAACCAAACAACCAATTTTGAAAAATAAATACTCCAAGCACAAAATCCCCAAATAAAGTCTATAAACCCTAAACTCAAATCATGCTTAGATATGGCGCTCTGATACTATTGTTAGTGTCCTAGACATGCCACAAGATCAGTAAGATGATTTGTGTGTGAATATAAAAGAAGTTTCCGGAAAATACTTACAATGATTGGATGTTGGATTTCAAAAATTCTTTGTATGTTGATGAAGCTCCAAGCTTTGTTGAATGATTCCAACCCAAGGGTGAGTTTCCCTATCACCTCACAAGAACCCTTTAAGTGCTAGTTTAAGAAAAATTTAGCGACAAAATTTTTCTTTCCAAGGGAGAGGATCACGACATTAGAGGGAGAGAAGAGAGAGTTTTTGGTTTTTTTATATTTTGTTTCCAAAAGAAAGTAATACACAAGTTGAATTTCAAAAGGTGTATATCTTTCAAAAAGAAAAACAAAGTGTGTTGGATAAGTTACATTAAAAGCTCCCAACCACTTCCATCAACTAGATTGACAATTGATGTAAGTTAATGGGTCCCACACTTAAATTCAAAATTCAAGCTGAGTTGCTAAACACACTTCGGGCTCGGGTTTGTTTAATCCGATTAAACGAATTTTCCGTCACGACGTAATTAAATTAAATTTAATTAAATAATAATGCCTAGCAAAATTATTACGAAAGCCGCTTGCGAATTAATTCCAAATTAATTCGTTCGCCCGAATTAAAATCCAATTTTAATTTCGCATTGAAATCCGATTTCAATTAATATATCCAATATATTATTTAATCGATTAATTCTAAATTAATCGCTTTCTCTCTTCTATATGAATTTTATCCCAGATAAATTCTTGCCGTAATTAATCCCAGATTAATTCTGTTCAAGTCAAATGTCATCGGTGGATCTTTGGGAAGTGACCCAAGAGATCCCTGGATATGTTGGCAGTAAATCCGGTTGTCGGACTATCCGAACACGTGTGTACCCCGTACCACGTTCTTACCGATTTACAAGACATGGTTGGCTTCTAGCAAAGCATTGTGCCTACCCAATTCTCCAGAAATATTCAACAAAGAATATATAATCTATATCAGGAATAACATATAATGTATTATGTATTACGATCCAGTATCGGATGTCACATGCTAGGCATAGGGTTGGAATTGTGTCTGACCTGTACGAAATATATATCGGATCACTAGCAACTAGTCTCTGTAATCGGATAATCATGACCTAGTCATATTATCCCGATAGTTGTAGCATATAAGAGTATTAGTTATGTATCCCTGTGTGATCATCTTCTCCATATGACTGAAGTGATACTTCCATCTTGACATCACACCCAATACACTACGATTCTCAGTAAACCCATAAGAGGCGTACACAGAACCTGTTAAAGCCCCGGATGACCAAAACCAAAATGTATTGATTGTCACAAGTATTAGCGATGCAAGTCTCAGGTTAAGACCATATACACCTACCCTATTTAGGATTCCCATAGACACATATTCATACTACCAATGGGACTCCGAGGGGTCTATCCAGAGCAAAGCTGTTCGCGGTCCAACGGCTAGAAAAACCTCCTATCACACTTGCATAAGTATCCAATACTTAAATATATAAGAACTATGCCGTTAATCTTCCATAACACGCACAAGTGTAATACTAGTTTATTCCGCATTATCGATGTCCAGTCTCGATAATACTACGATTATAGATATTTATTGATTAAACCATTCGTGGATTAATACTGTCTCATATCTTATTAATCCGGAACTAATCATAAGAACTTTTATGTTTTATATATATTCAAGTAATCCAATTACAAAATGATAAAATAGAAATTTCCTTTGTCACATAGTTAATTTGTACAAAAACCACAATGTCTTTGATAAATAGTGATGTTATGGGTCATAATTGTCCAACATCTTTCTTTTAAGGAATCAGATTATGTGCTCAGGGAAATACATTAAGGGATTTGTGGGAGTCATGTCGAGGGGCAGTCAATCGCATATAAGGCGCTAAGGCAGGGATTCTTTTGGCCGTCTATACATAAGGATGGGGTGATGATAGATCATAAATATGATGGGAGCTAGAAGAATGGGAACATTCCCTATCAGCCAGCAGAGCAGTTGACCACGTTAATCAGCCCATGGCCCTTCAGTCAGTGGGGGCTAGACATCATTGGGCCAATGCCAACAGGACGAGGTCATGCCAAGTATGCCATTGTTGCCATTGACTATTTCACCAAGTGGGTGGAAGCCGAGCCTCAGTCTACAATCACGGTGATGAAGGCAACAGACTTTGTTAGGAAGAACATCATCTATAGGTTCGGGATTCCCTAGGCCATTATTACCGATAATGGGAAGCAGTTTGACAGCAAAGGTTTCAGGAAGCTCTGCAAAGATCTCCATATCGCCTAGAGGTTCATTTCACCTGCTCACCCTAAGTCTAATGGGCAAGTTGAGGCAACCAACAAAAAGGTCAAGGCAAACCTGAAGACCAGGCTCAGATCTTGTAAGGGTCTGTGGGTTGAAGAGTTACCATAAGTATTGTGGGCTCATCGGACAACTTACAAAGACTCCAAGGGTGAAACTCCATTTTCTTTTGCTTATGGTTGTTAAGCACTCATCCCAGTGGAGATCGGAATGACCACTCACAGAGTCCAACATTTCGAGACCGAGCAGAATGAGGAGCTCGTCAAGAACCACCTTGACCTAATCGAAGAAAAACGGGAGAGGTCGGCAGTCAAAATAGCCGTCTATCAACAGAGGATGGCCCGTTTCTACAATAAGAATGTCTGATCTCGATCTTTCCTTCCTGGAGATTTGGTTTTGAGGAGAGTTACGATGAAAACCTGGAAGCCTGAAGAAGGCTTATTGGGAGCCAAGTGGGAAGGGCCGTATAGAGTGATGGAGATAGTTCGACCGGGTACCTATCTTTTGGAGCAGTTGGACAGTACCCGGCTCAAAAAGCCTTGGAATGCTGAGATACTGAGGAAGTACTTTTAGTAGCTCTCCTTCTTGAGCCGTAGAATGAAATGTAAAAGAGGTGACCAAAATTCACCAATTAGAACTGAGCCGTAGAATGAAATGTAATGCTTGGAGTGGACATAATATGTATGCCACCCCTTGCGGATGAATAGGCTCGTCCTAAAGAAGCTGTGGTAGTGGTTTGACTTGCTGAATCTTCAAATTCACGGCCACGATGGTCCCCATGGAGCAGAAGATGAACTGTTATATCTCGGGCACTCGATCGATTTCCACGAGTGCCTCCTCCCTATTATGCAGTGATTCTCCGGAATGAGGAGAAATACGAAACATATCACGGGGGATCGATGGAAGACACAGAAGGAGTTCCTTAACGGGCCCCAGATTTGTTCAGAAATGATTTTAGAAGGCTCGGTTTGGGGGACCCTGTTAATCAAATTCAAATAGGAGAGAATTATTGGACGACAAGACAAGAATCAAAATTTTATCTTAGAGCCTCTCTTAAAATGACCCCGCAAAGAGTTGTAAGAAGGGCAGTAGATCCCATGAATATGAATAAGACTTGTCCACTTTACTTGTTTGTTAATTAAATGCGAAAACCATGTTCAATATTCCTGGGATGTGCTCAGGGTGAAGAGGTGTCTGGTAACTAGGGAGGACACCAAGCCCGCAACACGCCAATCCCAGGTGTTATTATCAAACCCCCACGTGGAAGTGTTCCGACCCAGGTACTTTCACTTTTGAGGATCCAGAACGCATCAATGGATGAAGTGCATGTGGGAAAAGCGCGAACCCCTCATGGCACACCAATCTCGGGTGTCATTATCAAACCTCTGAGGCCGGAGCGTTACTAGCCCATGACTCGCATTTTGAGGCATAGCTCGGGTAAACCGGACCCATGGAGGTTTCTTCCCCTACGAGTTGGCTGGTGAATCACGTTGAGAGTAACCAGACACACAACATGGGGATGGCCGAATGACCTCTATGACCTTTGTGACCTCGGGTAAACCAGACCCATAGAGGTTTCCTCCCCTGCGAGTTGGCTGGTGAATCCCGTTGAGAACCACCAAGTGCACAGCGCGGGGAAGGCCCCAGTGCCTCTGTGACTCTTGCAACCTTAAGGAATGGCGAACACGAGGAGGTTTCTTCCCCCGTGGATAGTCAGCCTAACCTCCCCGGATCAGGAGAAGCATAACATTGGGAGGTTTCTTCCCCCACAGTATTTGAAGACTTCAGACTCACCCAGCATGGACGCCGGTCCATGGCTTTGCCCGCTCACCAATCCATAGGCCGGCTATACGTGATACTGAATTGTAAGGTTCAGAATTGTTGTTTTGGGAAGCACCAGGTAGGACCTGCCTCGGGGCACCTAAGATGTTATCTTTTCGAGTCTGTGTGGGGTATGTGCTAAGTCACCTCCGCGGTACTAACCTTGTACTGTTACCACTTTTTATTTTTTATGGATTCCTGGCAAAGGGATGTCTGCGCCACGATCTGCGGAGTACCAGAGGTCGAAAATCTTCCCTCGCGAATGTCACATTTATTCCACTGGCTTGGGGCTGGATTCGTTCCGCCGAGGCCATTTATTCCGCTAGCTCGAAGCTGCATTCCTTCCACCGAGGCAATTTATTCTACTGGCTTGGGGCTACTTTCGTTCTGCCGAGGCCATTTATTCCACTGGATCAGGGCTGCTTTCATTCCACCAAGGCTATTTATTCTACCTACTCGGGGTCGAGTTATGTCCCACCAGGTGGATTTTCATCGGCATAGGGTCGGCGCATCTCCCCCATGGCCGGACCTCAATTGGTCCGATGAGGTAATATTCCCTCGGAGCCAAGTATTCTACCAGCTCTGGGTCGGGTTGTGTCCCACCTAGTGGATTATTCATCGGTATGGGGTCAGAGCATCTCCCCATGGCCGGATCTCAATTGGTCTGGGGAGGTAACATTCCATCGGAGCCAAGTATTCTATCAGCTCGGGGTGGATTATTCATCGGCATGGGGTCGGAGCATCTCCCCCATGGCCGGATCTCAATTGGTCCGGTGAGGTAAAATTTCCTCTAAGTCAAGTATTCTACCAGCTCGGGGTCGGGTTACGTCCCACTGAGTGGATTTTCATCGGCATGGGGTCGGAGCATTACCCCATTGCCAGACCTCAATTGGTCCGGGGAGATAACATCCCCTCTGAGCCAAGTATTCTGCAAGCTCGGGGTCGAGTTGTGTCCTATCGAGTGGATTATTCATCGGTATGGGGTCGGAGCATCTCCCCTAAGGCCGGATCTCAATTGGTCCGGGGAGGTAACATTCCCTCGGAGCCAAGTATTCTACCAGCTCAGGGTCAGGTTGTGTCCCATCGAGTGGATTATTCATTGGCATGGGGTCGGAGCATCTCCCCCATGGCCGGATCTCAATTGGTATGGGAGGTAATATTTCCTTAAAGTCAAGTATTCTACCAACTTGGGGTCATGTTACGTCCCACCGATTGGATTTTCATCGGAATGGGGTCAGAGCATTCCCTCATGGCCGGACCGCAAATGGTCTGGGGAGATAACATCCCCTCTGAGCTAAGTATTCTGCAAGGTCGGGGTCGGGTTGTGTCCCACCGAGTGGATTATTCATCAGCATGGGGTTAGAACATCACTCCCATGGCCGGATTCTAATTGATCGGTATCAGAACTTCTCCCCACAATCAGATTTTGAAGAACGAGTTAGCAAGTTAAAAATATAAATTATTCGAAGTATTGAAAGCAGAAGTAGTATTTATTAAGATACAAGAGAGAGGAAGTGTATATATTATTACAAAAATATATATATTGTTTGTTACACAATCGGTTTTGATTTGGTCGGTAGGAGGAGCTTCGACTTCAGCTGTGGACACTTTTGGCTCGGTAGCAGGTGCATCAGGCTGGGGATACAAGCACTGCAGATATGGGTTCATTGTCTTTAATCTGCTCCGGAGGGGGCATGGGTAAAGCAAATGCCTCGTCCTCTGAGAGCTCTTCCTTGCATTATTTGATGGAAATATGGATAGGCCCTATATCTACCTCGGGCAAAAATATCGGAATGATCTCCACACAGTCTTGAATTTCGTTGAGTTTGTCCTTCTCTAGGTCCGCCTCCAGCTCGACCTCTTTATTTTTAGGTCATCTCGGGCCTGATCATTCTTCTTGATGGTCGCTTTGAGTTTGGAGTCTAGGTTGGCGTTCTCCCACCTCAGATGTTTGGCCTCATTCTCAGCAACATCCATCTTTCTCTTTCTAACGACGGAGGCATTACGTATGGAATCATTTAACGATATGGCCTCGGCTGTGGCCTTTTTCAGCCTCTAGTTTTCTTCTTCCTTTTTTGCTAGTTCGGCCTCTCGCTCCATCATCTGAGATTAGAGCCTTTGTACTTGGCCTCTTAGACAGTAGACTCGTCAGCATGTCTTTGTTTCGGGCCATCATGTAACCCATCTGTAAAAGAGAGAGAAAATGGCTAGAAATCACCAATTAAAATGAAGAAGGGAAACAGAAAAGAGCGTTACCTTAAGGATTTGGGCAGAGAACTTGGAGATCACCTCCTCAGGGGAGATATCCTTATATTTTGGGATCTGCTCGGGGGGACCGCTTCAGCCAATAAGTTGAAGGCAGCCACCAACACCACCATTCTCTTCCCACTCCCGGAGGGAGCCTCTGCCTCTTTCTTCTCCTTCCGGATGATAGCCTTCTTGGTGGGGGGGTTCTTCTTCTTCTTCTTCTTCCTCTTCATGCTTAACTACTTCTTCACCGAGCAGACGATGGTGTTTGCTCGAAGGTCTGGGTGAGGTAGGGGACGGTTGGACTGATGGGCTCGGAGCAGCCAGTGTGAGAGAAGGCTGAGGAGGTGACACCAGATGAGCAAGCAGTTTGGCTTTTCCCTTAGCTTCAGGGGGAACTGGAGTAGTTAGTCATCGCTGAGATCTTCCAACTGCCCCATGGCCGGTCGTTTTGGCTAGGCTCTTCATCCGCCCCTTAACGTCGCTTGATTCTGTCATTCCTGTATAATACAAGGCAGAAGACATGGTCAGTTTCTGAGTACGGATAACTTCAATCAGATTCAAACTCAGTACAAGAAATTTTTGAGCAGGTCGAGAGATAACTACCTAGTCGTCCTAGAGCCTGTGGGGGTGTGTTACGGATGAGGCCCGACTCTACAAAGGCAGCGTCATTGACAATACTCTTCCAGGAGCCAGAGATATTCCATGCTTTCTTAATCTCGGTCCGGACTTCGTGACTGACTTTGGGAGGATCCCTCCAGCAGGCTAAAAAGGTTTAAGAAGTTAATATATTTTTCATAAATTTACGAAAAAGACAAAGGGATTAGGTCTTCACCTCTTCCGTAAAGACGTCTGGGATGTCTATCTCTTCAGAATCTGTTGACCGAGACCGGCTCCAATCATCCGTGGCCTAGAACCAGGGATCTTTGAAGTTCTTATTAGTCTGAGTGAGCTTGGTGATGAGAGCATGTGCATCGGCATAAGAGGAGAGATAATACAAACCGTAACAAGATTTTGGGTTGGCCTTCAGTTTGTATAGTCTCTGCAGTTCCACAAAGGTCGGCTCCCCTAGGCCCGCTCGAAGCCATATCACATGAAGACCGGCCAATATCCTCAAACTTTTCATATTCAGTTAGAAGGGAGCCACATCCATCGAGGCAAACATCCTCACAAAGTAGGACATGATAGGTAGTCGCAGACCACACTCGAAGAAGGAATAGAGAAGGGCCACGAAGATAGACTCGGCCGACTTACGCTATGTCTATGAAGATCTCGTATTGATGGCAGAGTATGCTCAAGGTGTCTTCTGTGGTGGTTGAATGACGATCCATGTCCAGGGAGGACCAGTCTAGTTCGCCCGGCTCAGGATTTTTCCGGGGATTCGGTGGCAGTAGGTGTCGTTCTATTCCTGAGATGGAGTTGGAATGGTATATATTTCCTCTAAGCTGGCCGCCCCAAGCTGGAGGAAACCTCTTCATCACGAGGAGGCTGCAAAATTGGTGTATGAGCTGAGGACGATTAGGCGTCTAACATTCCTAACAATGGCAGGGTCCGATGAGAGCAGTTAGCAATCAATTTGGAGGCATCATATACTCAAAGGCTATTCTAGCGACCGGGGACCTAGGCCTAAAATCTATAAATGTCCTAGCAATGGCCAAAAACAGTAAATCACTTCCTAAAAATATCAAACCAAACACACGCTAAATAGCAAACCCGAGAAACCCGAAAATCAAACATCCTAACCAACAACCCTCCATTCGGCCTAAAAAACAAATGCATCTTACACCACCCAACCAACCCGCAAATCACACTATACATTTCCACGACACATTCACAACACAGACCAGAGGCATAAACATGATAGAAAACATGAAGAACAAGCAAGAACAAACACATGAACGTTCACAAGCAACAAATGAACATGAAGAGTCTCAGAGATTGGGTAGAAGGAGGTTAAGCATAAGACTTACTTGATTCGAGAGGTTGAATGGAGAGATGGTCTGGTCGGTCTTGAAGTCTATTGATCTCAAAAAGAAGAGATGAAACCTCTTACGCTTCGGAAGAACTAGTTTTCGTAAATGAGAGAGGTGTGACGCTTCCCATTTTTGTAGGAAGCCCGGAGCACTCCTGGTCGTTAAATCAGAGGACGAAGGCTCGGATACGCTCCGCGTGTCACTTTCAAATTCCATCTAGTGAAATTATAATGAACGGCCGAGATTAAAAACCTTCCAATTGCTCCTGAACGGTTGATTGTTTTGTTTTTTACCGGGAGGGTTGTAGATGCTTGGCAAGTGTCACGGCCGGGTTAAACCCTAAAAATGATTTGATGGGCATTAATGAGGTAATGATGGTTTACGGTTTCCAAGGTATGACTACAAGAAAGGTAAATGGGGTATTTTCTTCAAGCCACATGACCATTTGGATAGGCATCAGAACTCTTAGTGACCGAGCACATGAAGATGATGGGGACGACCCGATTAATAGCCGAGGCAGTTTTTGTGGCTCCTAGAGGTGAACACCACCATGTTGATCAGCATTCCCCTAAATTCATAGTTCCCGATACCAACTCATACACTCATTGAAAACGAGAAGTATGGGACAGATGTTGATGGTGGATTTTATGGCAGAGAGATTGAACAGCACGATAAGGGCAAAAGGGGAATTTCTTCTTTTGGGAGGATGAATATTCTGAGGATATTGACTGATCTTCGACCAGACATGGTATTCAGATATGGCCTCCTGATTTTAACCGACCCGATGACATAACATGGTCCAGATATCATAGGCTGACAACATTAGAGCCGAACCCGACCACTATAGCCCGGTAGCTCGGCTTAGTCCTATCCTTTCTCCTTGATCGAAAGAATGAGCTCAGATATTATGGGTCAGGTCGGAAGCAGTTGGATTAGTTCGGCATAATATTTGGCCGTCCTCATGACGCTCTGTTGGTTTCTATAATATGTCCCAAGGAAAGATTAAGCATTTGAAATACAACAATGAATATATATATTAAAAATGAAGTATGGCGGAATCATACTTAAAATGCTTTAGTGATGAAGAAAATCAAACCAAATGGAAGCTCCAAGGTTGGGATGATTCGGCCAAGATGAGAAGAGGGGAAAGCTCCAAGCTTTGTGAATTCCAAGCTCTTTGATGGTTTCCCTATCACCTCTTTTGATCCCTTGAAGGTGCTAGCCTTGTGTGTGAATATATGTTCCAAACAACCACAATTTCTTCAAGTTTTTTTGCAACAAAATGAAGAATGGAGAGCCCAAAACTGTTTCAGGTTTCGGCAATTTGAGAGAGAGAAGAGAGTTTTGTGTAATTGAATTTTTGTTACCAAAAAACAATTTATATTTATGCATTAATATTTATTAAATTAATAAAACTTATGACACAAACCATGCAATGGCTTAGAGTGTCAAACACTCAAACTCCATGCAAAACATTTGAGTGTATTGTACACTATCACCATGCAATGCATTATCAATAAAATAATGCAATAAATGACATGTGTCATGTGGGCCCCACACGTTTCCAAATGAAAGTGGCCCACGTGCACTCACGCGTTCGGGTTCGATATTTCCGAAATACCGAACTTACGTCGCGACGTTAATTAAATCGAATTTAAATAAATAATTGCGCCTAGCGAAATTATTATTTATGTCGCTAACGAATTAATTCTAAATTAACTCGTATGCCCGAATTAAATCTAATTTTAATTTCGCGTCGAAATCGAATTTCGATTATTATATCGAATATAATAATTTTATCGATTAATTCTAAATTAATCGTTCTCTCTCTAAATAAGACACTTTATCCGAGATAAAGTTTCTCCGCAATTAATCCAAGATTAATTAAGTCCGAATCAAATATCATAGGTGAATCTTCAGGAAGCGACCCAAGAGATCTCCGGATATGTTGGCAGTAAATACGGTCGTCGGATAATCCGAACACGCACGTACCTCGTACTACGTTCTTACCGATTCACAAGACAAGGTTGGCTTCTAGCAAAGCGCCATGCCTACCCAATTCTCCAGAAATATTCTTATAGGAATATAAGATCTATATCAAGCGTAGTATACCGTAGTATTGCGTACATCGATCCAGTATCGGACGATCACATGTTAGGCTGGGGCTGGAGATGTGTCTGCCCCGTACGAAACATATATCGGACATCAAGCAACCAGTCTCTTTAAATCGGACAATTGCAACCTTTTATAGAGTACTAGTTCTGTGTCCTGCGTGATCATCACCTCCATATGTCTGAAGTGATACTTCCATCTCGACATCACATCCAGTACACTACGATTCTCGATAAACCCAGAAGAGGTGTACACAGAACCGGTTAAGGTCCCCAACCACCAAAACCAAACCAAAGTTTACCGATTGTCGCAAGTACTAGCGATGTAAGTCTCAGGTTAAGACCATATACACCTACCCTGATGCGGCCTCCCATAGACACGCAGACATACTACCAATGGGATTCTGCGGGGTCTATCTAGAGCGAAGCTATATTCCGTACCATCGGTAAAACACAACCTCCTATCGCACTTGCATAAGTATCCAATACTTAAATATATGAGAACTATGCCGTTGTGCCCTCACAACGTGACAAGCGCAATACTAGTCTATTCCGCATTATCGATGTCCGATCTCGATAATACTCCGACTAGGGATATTTAATGATTAAACCTTTATGGATTGATACTGTCTCATATCATCTCAATCCGGTATTAATCATATGGACTTTCGCCATTTATATATCAAAGTAAATAATATTACAAAACGGCAAAAGGCAATTTCATTATCACATAGTTAATTTTGTACAATAATACAATATCATTTACAAATAGTGACGCTATGGGACATAATGTCTAACAATCTCCCACCTGGCCTATAGCCAGTCACTCAAGCATCTAATACCCGAACTATGTATGTGTCGTTCAAAAACTTGCTGAAGAACAGCCTTCGTCAGCGGATCTGCAATGTTGTCATCTGATGTGACCTTCTCGACCTTTACATCGCCACGATGTATAATCTCCCGAATCAGATGGTAACGTCGAAGAACATGCTTGGACCGTTGATGAGACTTTGGTTCCTTAGCCTGCGCTATAGCCCCGTTTTTGTCACAATATAATGGAACGGGCTCTGCTGCTAACAGAATTACTCCTAATCCGATTAGGAACTTTCGGATCCAAACTGCCTCCTTTGCTGCTTCAGATGCAGCGATGTACTCCGCTTCTGTTGTTGAATCGGCAACAGTATCTTGCTTGGAAGATTTCCAGCTCACTGCTCCGTTATTCAAACAAAAAATGTACCCGGATTGTGACTTGTAGTCATCCTTGTCGGTTTGGAAACTTGCATCGGTATACCCATATACCGCAAGTTCTCCACCTCCATAAATTAAGAAAGCATCCTTAGTTCGTTTAAGATACTTAAGGATATTCTTAACTGCTGTCCAGTGACCTTCACCTGGATCGGCCTGATAGCGACTGTACATGCTCAAAGCATATGATACATCAGGTCGTGTACATATCATGGCATACATGATCGATCCGACTGCCGAGGTGAACGGTATCCGACTCATGTTGTCTCTCTCTTCCTGAGTCTTAGGACACATGTCCTTTAGACAGAGAGGTACCACGTACCATTGGAACCAATCCCCTCTTGGATTGTTCCATGTTGAATCGCTTCAACACTTTATCAATGTATGTACTCTGGGAGAGTCCAAGCAGCTTTCTAGATCTATCCCGGTAGATCTTTATTCCAAGAATAAAGGCTGCTTCTCCCAGATCTTTCATGGAGAATTTTAATGAAAGCCAAGCTTCATCACCGACGTTAGCATGGGAATGTCATTGCCTATAAGCAATACGTCGTCGACATAAAGGACAATAAAAGTAAGTGCTCTCCCACTAACCTTCTTGTATACACAAGGGTCATCTGCGTTTTGCACGAAATCATATTCTTTTATGATCTCATCAAAACGCTGATTCCATGACCGTGATGCTTGCTTCAATCCATAAATGGATCGATTTAACTTACAAACCTTGTTTGCAAGTCTAGGTACGATAAAACCGTCAGGCTGTTGCATATAAACATCCTCCAAAAGGTTTCTGTTAAGGAAAGCGGTTTTAACGTCCATCTGCCATATCTCGAAGTCGAAATATGCAGCTATTGCAAGCATTATCCGAATGGATTTAATCATGGCAACGGGTGAGAAGGTTTCGTCATAATCAATACCATATTGTTGACGATACCCCTTCGCAATAAGCCTAGCTTTGTACGTTTGAACGTTGCCATCCATGTCGGTCTTCTTCTTGAAGATCCATCTGCATCCAATAGGCTTTACGCCTTCTGGTGCATCAACCAGTGTCCAAACTTGGTTGGCGTACATGGAATCCATCTCGGACTTCATGGCTTCTTGCCATAAAGCGGAATCGATATTTTGTATCGCTTCCTCATACGTAGCCGGCTCATTATCCTCAATAAGATTAATATCTACATGAGGTGAGATCAGGAACCCATACCTCTCAGGTACTGTTCTGACTCTCTCCGACCTACGCGGTCCTTGTGTATGTGAAGTTTGTGGTACAGACTCATCCCAGACGGTCTGTTCTTGTTCCGTCGTTGATTCATTGCCAGGAACAGTATCACTACGATCTTCATCGAGTTCTACTTTCCTCCCACTTACCACTGCATTTAATAAAATCCTTTTCAAGAAAAATGCTTGTAGAGCAACAAATACTTTGTTCTCTTGTGGGTGATAGAAGTAATATCCTTTGGTTTCCCTAGGATATCCTACGAAAAGGCATTTATCAGATTTGGGTTCAAGTTTGGTACCTTCCAAACGTTTAACATATGCCCAGCATCCCCAAATCTTCAGGAAAGAGAAACTTGGTTTCCTTCCTGTCCATATCTCATATGGAGTCTGTTCAACAGACTTCGACGGTACCTATTATTCAAAATAAGTATAGCACTGTTTAATGCGTATCCCCAGAAGGATATTGGTAGCTCAGTGCGACTCATCATTGACCTTACCATGTCCAACAAGGTGCGGTTTCTCCGTTCGGACACACCGTTTAATTGCGGTGTTCCAGGAGGAGTCCACTGTGAAAGAATACCATATTCTTTTAAGTAATCTTGAAACTCATAACTTAAGTATTCGCCACCACGGTCTGACCGTAATGTCTTAATACTCTTCCTGTTTGTTTCTCCACTTCGTGTCTAAACTATTTGAATTTCTCAAAAGTTTCCGACTTGTGTCTCATAAGATACACATAACCGTAACGAGATGCATCATCTGTAAGGTTACGAAGTAGTGAAATCCACCTCTAGCCTAGCTAGACATGGGCCCGCATACATCAGTATGAACGAGAGCCAACAATTCTGTGGCACGTTCACCTTTACCGCTAAAAGGTGATTTAGGCATTTTGCCTAAAAGACAAGATTCGCAGACGTCAGACGTAATGAATGGAGATCAAATTCGTCCAAGTACCCACTCTTCGAAAGTGTGGATATGCGAGTCTTGTTGATGTGTCCTAGACGACAATGCCACATATAAGCTTCATCTTTTAGATTACTTCTTTTGAGCCTTTTGTTTGTCATTTTAGGAGATTCATTTATATTCAAAATATAAAGACCGTTATTTGCAACAGCTGTGCAAATTTCTGCATCATTTTTATATAAATAACACCCAGTGTTTCTAAATACAAAAGTGTAACCCTGCTGGGTTAACAATGATACAGATATAATATTCCTAGTTAAACTAGGTACAAAATAAACAGTTCAAAAGTTTAAGTGCATGCCCTGAGGGCAGTTCTAAAACAAAAGTCCCTACGGCCAAAACAGCAACTGGTGTTCCGTTTCCGACCCGTAGATCCATCTCCCCGGATGCCTGCACTTTGCTATCCTGCAGATCCTGCACATCAGTACAAATATGAGCACCACAACCAGAATCAAAAATCCTTTTTTTAAAACTAGAAGTATTCATATTTATCTCAATAACAAACATACCAGAGGCGATAGCCTTGCCATCCTTGTATCCTCCCTCCCTCTGCCCTTTGCCCATTCGGCAGTCACGTTTCCAGTGACCCCTCTTACCGCAGTTGAGGCAGATGTCGCGAGATTTGTCCTTTGGCTTCCTAGAAGCTACTGTCAACTTGCCTTTGCCCTTGTTTTGAACTTCTTCTTCCTCGCACCTCCAATTGCCTTGGGCCCACAGCCCTTGGCGCATGAGAGGTCGATGCAAAATGCGCCTCGCGCTTGCTCCCCTTTAGGAGTTCCCTTTCGGACTCCTTCAGTACGGACAAAACTCTCCAAGAGTGTCGTCAGTATCCATCAACTTATAGTTGATGATGATTTGTTTCCAAGTATCGGTAGCGATTGTAATAGCATATCAATCGTCAGCTCTGCCTCCAAGACAATGCCCATCTTGGCTAACTCATCTATGTTAGCGATCATTGAGTCCCGTGGACCTCAATTGATGCGCCGTCTGTCATCCGGGAGCGGAAGAGTTTCCTTACTAGCTCGTACCTCTCCATCCGCTTGTTGGTGTGCGGTGGAGATCACGCAATCTTGCCATCATGTTATAGGGATCCAAGTCCCTGTTCTGGCGTCTGAAATGCTGGGTCATTGCAGCTAGCATAACTGACTGAGCTTGGTCACAATCGTCACTATGAGTCTTCCATAACTCTAGCTCCAGTGGCTCAGTGGGTTTAGGCGGGAGAGGTCTCTGAATAGTATACAGTACCCTCTCAGCCCCAAGCACTATCTTGAGGTTCATTTCCCAGTCGGAAAAGTTTGTCCCTTTGAAGACATTATCGCCCATGATTATGTCGCGGATATTACCTTTGCCAGTCATCTTGACAACTATAGTCCAACTATAAAGTCAACGATGTTATGGGTACAGTCAACTGTTACAAGTAAAAATAACAATATATTAGTCCAACTAATTATTTAAAATATTGACGAAATAATTTTGAAGACGTGTAAGGCTAAATATCTGAACGAAATTGCAAATTCAATAATAGCCTCCCACTATTTTCTTCAAGTTTCTAACCCTCTGTAGAGAACTCGGGAAATCGAATTCCTAGTGGGCTAGGATCCCGTTAAATAACACACAACCTTGACTTTGGCCAATAAAAATTGTATGTTATTTAACTTAGGTAGATCTCCATGATCAATTGGATCTCATCCAATTCCTAGATCCGGTTAGGTGGACATCTAAGTCCGAAACATATGTATAATGTCAATGTATCCATTACATTTTCCTAACCCTATCCTCCGAATCATCTAGGCCTTGGCTTTGGCCAAAAACAAACCTAATGATTCCAGTTAAGCGGGACCCATTGACGAGGAAAGTTTTCGTAATCAATGTCATTGGACAAAAAGTGATCTTGACTTTGGCCAATAAAAATCACGATTTGGACAAGACACCGATATGCAACAAAACTCTCATGATTCAAGTACATCCTTGATTGACAAAGGTCTTGACTTTGGTCAAAAACAAACCAATGCCAACTTCGGATCTTGAACAAGAACCATTCAATGGAAGGATATTTGCTTAATATAAATTGAGGATTTTCGCGTAATTGGCAACCAATTTATTTATCTTTGTTAGGTCTCATCATCATACACCCTTAAGCATGCTTCTAAAACATCATAAAGCGCGTAAAGTAAAGTAATAGTGATATGCGGATGGATATATAAACAACTTGTTCCTAGAACAAATCACTCCCTTTCCTCTCCCCGCTAGCACTATTCTACTTCTACCCAATTACATAATACAATAAGAGAAACCTCATTTACATTGAGGGGAATTAGGTGAGAAGAGAATACAAAGAGATAAAGAGATAAGGCTGGACACGCAGGTCCAATTTATAAATTCCAAATTTACAATAATTTCTAAAATTACCCTTTCCCTTCTAATATCCATCCGATATACACTATTCATTCATCACATACATATATTCCAACAAGACATGCTTTTACAACCAATCTAATCCAATTAATTAGTCTTTGTTTAAGTGATCATCCAATGTTCAAACAACGGTTTGATTTTGCGCGAGTCCAACTCGATTGAGAATAAGTACATAAGGTACGAATTCGCGAATTATATCGAACTACATATTAAATCTAATTTAATTCGTATTCAATACTAATTCAATTATTTAATTCCAAATTAAATGTTTACACTTTTAATGTGCTTTAAAGACTTAGATTCTAAATCTAATCTATTGGGTCTCAAAGCCCAACTAACATCCAATGTTAAATTTAATTCAAGTCAAATGGGCTTTCAATTGATTTATTAAGGCTGGGCTTTGGTCAATGTGGGTCAAACCCAATTACCAAGCCCAAATAAGGAATCACCCTTAAATGCCATAAAACCAATTTTAAGCCCATAAGGCCCAATTAAATTATTAAAGCCCATTATATTATATTTGGACTTAATGGAGTGATTTAGGCCCAAATTGGATCCAATCCTTTTGGCCCAAATCTACTTGGTCCAACCAAGCCCATTATGCCCAAATACAATATTAAAAGCCCAATTCACCAATTAAGCCCATTAATTAAATTTTAATATTCCAAACATAAAGTCCAATTAATTAAAGTGTAATACCAAGATTAATATATTAACCAAATATTTCAAAAATACCCATTTAATTTATTAATCATCTATTTTTCAAAATAAATGTCCAACATTAATTTTAACAAAAATCAACTCCTTTACATGTCCATTATGTATTCGGCCAAGGTGAGTTTTTGTGTCGATTTGTTTTTCAATCCGATTGAATTACTAATCTACGTCCCGTATACGTTCTAAGTCATCCAATGATCTTAAACACAAAAAATTGCAATACATCCAATGTACATACCCATTCGGCCAAGGTTAAATTTTTGGGGAAAAATCATCCAATGCATTTTTCTCAAAATTGATTCCATATAACATCATTCTATATACATGTAAGCATACTCATTCATCAAATTTCACAAGAACATGCTTCAATCAATTTTACCCAAATTTTAACCTAATATATTTCATGCTTAAACCTAGCTCAATGATACCATTGTTGGTTTCTATAATATGTCCCAAGGAAAGATTAAGCATTTGAAATACAACAATGAATATATATATTAAAAAGAAGTATGGCGGAATCATACTTACAATGCTTTAGTGATGAAGAAAATCAAACCAAAATGGAAGCTCCAAGGTTGGGATGATTCGGCCAAGATGAGAAGAGGTGGAAAGCTCCAAGCTTTGTGAATTCCAAGCTCTTTTGGTGTTCCCTATCACCTCTTTTGATCCCTTGAAGGTGCTAGCCTTGTGTGTGAATATATGTTCCAAACAACCACAATTTCTTCAAGTTTTTTTGGCAACAAAATGAAGAAATGGAGAGCCCAAAACTGTTTCAGGTTCGGCAATTTGAGTGAGAGAAGAGAGTTTTGTGTAATTGAATTTTTGTTACCAAAAAACAATTTATATTTATGCCATAATATTTATTAAATTAATAATAAACTTATGACACAAACCATGCAATGGCTTAGAGTGTCAAACACTCAAACTCCATGCAAAACATTTGAGTGTATTGTACACTATCACCATGCAATGCATTATCAATAAAATAATGCATATAATGACATGTGTCATGTGGGCCCCACACGTTTCCAAATGAAAGTGGGCCCACGTGCACTCACGCGTTCGGGTTCGATATTTCCGAAATACCGAACTTACGTCGCGACGTTAATTAAATCGAATTTAAATAAATAATTGCGCCTAGCGAATTATTATTTATGTCGCTAACGAATTAATTCTAAATTAACTCGTATGCCCGAATTAAATCTAATTTTAATTTCGCGTCGAAATCGAATTTCGATTATTATATCGAATATAATAATTTTATCGATTAATTCTAAATTAATCGTTCTCTCTCTAAATAAGGCACTTTATCCGAGATAAAGTTTCTCCGCAATTAATCCAAGATTAATTAAGTCCGAATCAAATATCATAGGTGAATCTTCAGGAAGCGACCCAAGAGATCTCCGGATATGTTGGCAGTAAATACGGTCGTCGGATAATCCGAACACGCACGTACCTCGTACTACGTTCTTACCGATTCACAAGACAAGGTTGGCTTCTAGCAAAGCGCCATGCCTACCCAATTCTCCAGAAATATTCTTATAGGAATATAAGATTTATATCAAGCGTAGTATACCGTAGTATTGCGTACATCGATCCAGTATCGGACGATCACATGTTAGGCCTGGGGCTGGAGATGTGTCTGCCCCGTACGAAACATATATCGGACATCAAGCAACCAGTCTCTTTAAATCGGACAATCCTGACCTGGTCATATTGTCCCGACGGTTGCAACCTTTTATAGAGTACTAGTTCTGTGTCCTGCGTGATCATCACCTCCATATGTCTGAAGTGATACTTCCATCTCGACATCACATCCAGTACACTACGATTCTCGATAAACCCAGAAGAGGTGTACACAGAACCGGTTAAGGTCCCCAACCACCAAAACCAAAGTTTACCGATTGTCGCAAGTACTAGCGATGTAAGTCTCAGGTTAAGACCATATACACCTACCCTGATGCGGCCTCCCATAGACACGCAGACATACTACTAATGGGATTCCGCGGGGTCTATCCAGAGCGAAGCTGTTTTCCGTACCATCGGTAAAACACAACCTCCTATCGCACTTGCATAAGTATCCAATACTTAAATATATGAGAACTATGTCGTTGTGCCCTCACAACGTGCACAAGCGCAATACTAGTCTATTCCGCATTATCGATGTCCGATCTCGATAATACTCCGACTAGGGATATTTAATGATTAAACCTTTATGGATTGATACTGTCTCATATCATCTCAATCCGGTATTAATCATATGGACTTTCGCCATTTATATATCAAAGTAAATAATATTACAAAACGGCAAAAGGCAATTTCATTATCACATAGTTAATTTTGTACAATAATACAATATCATTTACAAATAGTGACGCTATGGGACATAATGTCTAACACGCTCGACGTGTGACCGGGATCATTTGGACATTTCCCCTGACATGTACCACCACATGAAAGATCTTTACAGGCTGTTTTCATGATTGTTGAGTGTGGCAGTGCCCAAAACAGAATGATTTAATGAAGAGTCAGATAGAGGCTTGCTTGGTGAGGCAGTTGGGGCAGAAAGCCTATCAATCGGTAGGAAATCCACATGGCTAACGTCATAAAGATATGGGAATAATGTTATTTTTCCCTTAGTATATAAAGGGATGGTAATCTCATTTGTAAGAGTTAATAAATTTTCACTCAAGCACTACCTCTTGTAAAAAATATACCAAGTAAACAGCTTGGTAATACTTGACCACCCTTGAAAAATAGGTCGGTCGAGCTTGGTTCAGTAATAAAACTAGTACTCTACTTTGTTCATGTGGACGTAGGTTGGATCTATTCCACCGAAACACGTAAATCCTTTTGTCGATTTTATGTTTGTTTTTATCTCCAACTAAGTTTGCTTTTGGCCTCCCATAACCAATCAAATTCATGGTTGAAAGAGGATAGTTCTTGGAGAGGTATCCCAAACTTGCCCCTGGAACGAAAATCACCCGTCGACAAGCCTTAATGGTGGAGTTTGCAATATTAGATTGCATTATACTCCACCATACTATGGCTCCACAAACTATGGTGGATATTAATTCAGATGTTGATTTCCCATAATCTGCATATGTCTGATAATCAAACTTAGTATATCCTCAAATGATCATATCATTTCCAGAATATACAAGCATACAGTCTCTCGTTCTCATAAGATACTTAGGAATATTCTTTACAGTCACCCATTAATCTAATTATATGTTACACTGAAAACTACTGATTACTCCCACTACATAACGGATGTCCGATCTCGTGCATTGTAAAACATAGCATTCATGAGACTTCCTACAGCAGAGGCATGTTGGATATGTCTCATCTCCTTAACTATTTGAGGTGTCTTAGGAAATTGTTCCTTCGACAAGTGAATTCCATGTCGGAAAAAAGTGAATTGCCTTTTTTGGAATTTTGCATCCAGAATCGCATAATAATCTTGTTTATATAAGATGTCTGTGACACAGCTAACAGTCGCCTCATTTGATCCGGAATATTCTGGATCCTAAGTACATAACTGGCTTCTACCAAATCTTTCAATTGGGATTGGTTAGCTAGCCAGGACTTCACGTCAGATAATTTTTTTACATCATTCCCAAAGAGTAATACCCTGAACTTAATTTTAGGCACAAGTTCTGCATGATATGGTAGATTTGAATTGTGAAATTGCATTTAAAGTTCACGTATCTGCAAAAAAACGTGAATAGTAAATTTATTTGAATAAAATAAAATGCAATATCATAATTAAATATTAATCAAAGTTATTTAATGCCTCAAATAATTCAAACATATTAAAACTCATATGCTTGATGATCCTATGTATGATTAGAATTGGCATGATTATTTTAGGGTGCAAGCATCTATAGACTTTCTAAGAAATAGAGAGTGTATTGCTTATCCCTTAGCTATGTAATTATTTTATGATGAACTTAGAGATTTATTACCTTTAAGGCTAATAAATATAAATCACTTGTCTTTAATAAAAGACATTATAAAAGATACAAGTGGGGTGAGACCAAGGCGTTAATAAAACTTTCCAAACTAAAGTTAATTTAACCAAAGGTATTACTAGAGTTAGTTAATGATTTGGTGTCTTCCTTCATTCACTACCTTTTTATAGCCAAAAGGAAAAGCTGTGAAAACATCTAGAAAATCATTTACTCAAAGCTTACCTTAAAGCATATTTAAAGTGTTGGACTAATTTGGAGGATCTATTGTTTATTCCTGTCACCAAGGCGATAAAAGCCTAAAAGGTAAGGGTATTTAAGAGAGTTCACTCCACCCTCACTCTAGGGAATTTTCAATGGAGCAATCCATTTGACAGTTATTTATTTAAACTTGCTAAAATCCTCAATAATAATTTAAGTCTAAAATTTACCTCCCATTGTAAAGTATAGACCCAAAGGGCTTAAACCGTATTGGTATGACTAGGCTTTACCAGACTGACCAATACCAAATTGGCCTTAAATCGTACTATTGACAATGGTTTGACTTTTCTGAGTCATAAGACGCAGCGACCCTTAGGCGTGGTCTTATAACTTAGTGGTAAAGATTGGGTGTCCACGAGGACTAGGATAAGCTATGGCATGTTTGATTTCCCAACCCAATGATCAATTAATTGTGATTTATATCATAAATTGGTTGGGAACCTACCTAATTATCGTATTTTATAACGAACGGCCCTAGTCAGAGTTATGAAATGATGATAATGGGATCCTTGCCCATAAGAAATCCATCATATTGGGGTTGATGCGATTTGCTTAAAATTTTAAAACAATTGAGTGGGAGCAAATTCATAATATTAAAAGCCCATGTTATTATGTAACATTAATGAAAAACATATTGCTAATTTTAACATTCTCTCTTAACAGATGGGTTAAAATATTTCACAAACATTCAAATGGCATACAGAGTATCACTTCGTTCCATCCTTGATGAGCATAAGCTCAAATGGGACAATTACAATGACCGGTTTAGAAATCTTAAAATTGTCTTACGACAAGAAAAGTCTGTTTCCATCCTAGATTTTCTATATTCTTGAAAGACCGTTTCCCCCCGAACCCGTAGAAGATGCTGACCAAAATACCTTCGATGCTTGGAAGAAACACATCGATGATGATGAGCAAGCAGTTTTCATAATGCTTGGCTCTATGTCGGACGAACTTCAAAAAGATCACGAAGATATGGATGCTCAAACAATCATCTTTCACTTGAAGGAGTTGTATGCAACTTCCGTTCATACCGTGAGATTCCAAGTGTCATGTGCCTTATTCCAAACAAGGTATAAGGAAGGATTTGTTAGTGGACATGTGCTTAAGATGATTGGCCACATTGAAAAATTGGCCAACCTCGGGTTCATCATAGATCATGAGATATGTCAGGATCTAATTCTTCAGTCCTTACCAAAAGAATTCTCTCACCTTATTATGCAGTTTCATCTGTCTGATAAAGAAGCTACTTTAGCAGAATTATACAATCTGATAATACAAGCAGAGAAGGACTTGAAACCGCAGCTTAAAACCTCCGACAAGCTTACGGGTACGGACCTGAAGCCACGAGGCCCAAAGAAAAATAAGGGCAAGGCCAAGGCTCCAGATCACGCAAAAGCCCAATGGTGAGGTGGAGAAGAAAAAGAGATAAGGGAAATGTTTCTTTTATGGAAATAAGGGTCATTGGAAGAAAGACTGCATATCCTTGAAAGCCAAGAAAGCTAGGGAAGCCCAAGAGGCCAAGAAGCCCAATGCTTCAGGTATGTTGTATATGATTGAACTATATTCTCAACTTATTAGAAGATTGTGTTTATGTACCTTCTCTAGTAAAGAACATCATTTCAATTTCTTCTTTATGTAATAAAGGCTTTTCATGCCTAATAAGTTGTAATGCATGTTCTATTTATTTCAATGAAATAAAATATGGAGATGGTATTTTGAATAATGGTATCTATGTCTTACAAACTAACAACGAATGTTCAACCTCTAATATATACAACGTTAACTCGAATAATCTCAATGAATCACTTCTATGACACAGTCGCTTAGGTCATATCAATGAAACAAGATTAACTAAGCTACATAAGGATGGGTATTTCAAACCCTTCAAATATAAACCTTATGGAACTTGTGAGTCTTGTTACTTGGTAAAATGACCAAATTACCATTCAAAGGTAAAAGACAGCGTGCAACAGAGACATTAGAACTCATACATTCTGATGTATGCGGACCAATGTCAGTCACCGCTAGAGGTGGATTCTCATACTTTATTACCTTTATCGATGATTACTCGTGATATGGGTATGTGTATAAATAAGTAATATTACTAACTTAATGGTTGTACACCAACGTCAATAAGAATCTTCTCGGGTTGAGTAGCATAGTGGTCCTTCGACTTGAGATATCACTGTGGATGTATGAGACATCCTCCACACTTAGATGGTAGTCACGTCACCGATCTATTTAGATCAGACCTCCGATTGTTCGTTGGGTGTGGACCGATCCTCAGGATATCATGTGTGTATCAAGATAGGATCCGTCAGTTCTGTGTACAGAGCATAAGTAGTCCATATGTGATTAGCAATATGTTAAATATGTGGCCACAGTATACTTCGAAAGTGAGTTCCGAGTGTTATTTAGTGTTCTACGTCCCAAATGAACAAAGAACATTTGTCTCACGAAATGCTAAATCAGAAATTTTTTATTTTCTGCGTTCCGCTGCGTTTACCCGAATTACCGCCCAAAACCCCAACAGAGTCTCCCAAGACTCATGGTTCATTGGGATAAACCATCAGACTAAGTCTCAATATACGATATTTACTGGTCTCAACAGATTTTACTAACCGACCCGTGTCAGTAAATCTTGATTATGAACTTTATTTGAGAATATACAACTTATAATGATGCTTCTCAATGTCAATTACAAACTATGTTGTAACTGCGCACTACGTTGTAAATCGTGGGGTCTTTGTCTAATATTTACGTATCACTAAATCATATTTAGTTTCAATCTAATCGTAATTAGATCAAATAGGTATATAAAAATAAGAGGTACAACCATTAAGTTAGTAATATTATGGAAAAATAAATTGTTCGTATTCATGAATCGGACATAAATATGATCCGGATTGGCACTCTGAGCACCAATACTAACTCTCCGGCCATGCAGGAATAAGATTCATACATGTACCGGTCTCAACGGGTTTACTTTACTGACCAAGTAGTGTAAACCTTGACCAGGAATTGTCTAAGAATGACAACGTCATGATACAAATCAATGTCAGTTGCGACGCTTTTGCAATAGTAGCATGACTAGTCATCATAAGGTCAAATACGTCTTACCATATTAAAAGATATATTATATTATATAAACTGATTGTATTATTCATAATAAAACGTTTTACATAAGTATTTTCAAGGAAATACAAACGGGAATTGGCGCTCTGAGCACCCACCCCACTAGCTACAGGGTGTCTGATCGTCTGAGTAAGTTTTCAGTTATATATAGATCACATAGGTCATATGTTTGTAACTTGACTTGAATGTATTTTTGGTATATGGTATGATGTGCTATGATTTTGATTAATATAAGTGATTTGGATTATCTATATATGTTTTTGTACTATGAATATATGTATATGTATAGGTGTACTAAGTTAAAGTATGTGGTTTATATAGGTATATGTATAAATAAGTAATATGAATTCAATGTGTTTTGAGGTACGAGAGATTCTATGATGTTGATAGTCTGAACTATGAACGGATATTTTGACTCATGTTTTGAAAACTTGGTATTTGATTTTTGGCATAAAAGTATTTTGAAAGGAAAAAGGAAAGGAAATAAGAAAGAAAGAAAGCTTTCAGAGGTTTTGATTTTGATTATAAAGGATAAAGAAAGTATTTCCACCTCGACGCTTGTTTCACATTTTTATATTTTGAGATTTATCGATATATTTCCGTTAGGGTGCTTGACATCATATTTCTGTCTCGATGCTAAAAAATTATTTTGATGTTCTTAAAATTATAAAACTTGTTTCTGTCGAGAAGCTCGAAAATCTGTTTCCGTCACGGTGCTTGATGATTTTATGTTTAAGAATCTTCGGTGAGTCGTTCAGGGTTTATCCGCCATAAACACCTACACGTCTATACGAGTCTCTAAGACTCATGGTTCATTGAGAAACCATTGGAATAATATATTCTAGTATATGACATGTACCGGTCTCAACGGGTTTACTTTACTGACCAAGTAGTGTAAACATTGACCATGAACTGTCTAAGAATGACAACGCCATGATACAACTCAATGTCAGTTGTGATGTTTTTTCAATAGTATCATAACTAGTCATCCTAAGGTCAAATATATCTTTACCATATGAGAAGATATATTATATTATAGAAACTGTTTGTATTATTCATAATAAAACGTTTTACATAAGTATTTTCAAGGAAATACAAAAGGGAATTGGCGCTCTGAGTACCAACCCCAAAAAAAACTCTCACTAGCTCTAGTGCCAATATCGATTGTATTTAATACCCATCGACTCCACATGTTCATCAAACAACTTCGGAGGTATGACCTTCGTCAGCGGGTCTTCTACATTATCTTCACTCGGTACCTAGTACACAACACATCCTTCACACTTAGATAGCAGTCACGTCACCGATCTATTTAGATCAGACCTCCGTCTGTTCGTTGGGTATGGATAGATCCTCAGGGTGTCATGTGTGTATCGAGATAGGATCCGTCAGTTATGTGTACAGAGCATAGGTAGTCCATTTATGATTAGCAATCAGATAAAAACCATGGGCCTGTGGTACACTTTAGAATCCAGTTCTAAGTGTTCTTTTAGAGATTGCTAATAGAGACGTCGACGGGATTGTCCCTATAGAGATTTGACGTTTACATATATATCTCTGGGATATATCCGGATACATGTGACGGAGGAATTATACATTTGCCATGACTTCGACCTGTATGATTCAACGAGTTTATCCGTGGTCGTCATAATTTACGGATGGGTAAATTATGGACACGAAATTTGATTTCGTGACGGATATGCCTGAATCTAGAGAGTCTCACTAATGAAATATACTCGTAGAGCACTAGGGCAACATTTATAAATAATACTAATTATTTATAAGTCGTTTAAAGGTTAAACGAAAAATACATGTGAATGAACCTAATAGTCATTTCCTAATTTTTATGTATTTGCATTTAATGATAGATTTTATCAAATACACAATAATTAATTATAAAATTTAGATATTTGACTAATATCATAAATATATATATGTATTTAATATTTAATATTTAATGTAAATATAATACATATATTTAATATATTTGTATTTAAATAATTATTTAATTATTTAATTGTTAAATGATTAAATTAATTAAAATTTAAATATCTTAAAGTTTTGATATTTTATTAAATGACTTAAGTTGCAATTGTTGACTTGTTTCAAAATCATTAAAGTTGTAATGATAAAGCTTACAAGTTGATAAAGCTTTAATGAAACAAAATTAAAAATATCTAGATATTTTCTTTATTTCAAAATTCGGCCAAGGCCAATTATGAGAGGTATAAATTGTTTTGTTTCATTTTATGGTTTGATAAGTTCATTAGATACAAAAATAATACAAAAAGAAGTTGAGAGAAAAAGCTTGAAGCCTAAAGAAGAAAGCTTGGAAAAATCTTGTTTTTGTAAGTTTTTCTTTAAAGTCTTCCACAAGAAAATAGTTTCTAACATGCTTGGCATCATTTTGTGCTGCTTTGATGTTCTATCTTCTCTTATAGTTTGTGTTTATTTGGTTTTGAACTTGAATGAAAGATCTATGCATGTAAGTAAGCTTGAAATGGTTTCAAATGCTTACTTTTGATTCTTTGGAAATCAAGTTGCCATTCTAGAGTTGTTGAGCCACTCCTTGGTGACCTAGGATTGTTCAAGAGTTATTGAAAAGTGGTGAGGCTTGTTTGGTGAAGTAATGAATGGATTAAAGTGTTGGATTTTAAAGATTTGGTAAAATTGGTCAATTTGATGAAATTAAAAAATTAGGGTTCATAACCCATTCCAAATTTAAGGCTTTTCATATATGTGATGTATTATGGAGTGTATATGATGCATGTAAAATTTTGGGTTTATTGGATTTGATCTTGGCATGTTTAGAACAGAAAAGGACCAAAATGTAATTTACCGAAAATTGGGGGTGCTCTCGGCAATTAGGCAAGCGTTGGGGATTTGTGTGCAATCTGATTTTTATGTATTGGATATGTTGAAAAACATTTTTGAAATGATTTAGAATCATCCAAAATTTTATTTGACAATTTTTGGACTAAAATGATCAATTTGTAAAGTTATGGGGCAATTCAATAATTACCAAGAAATTTGATCTCTTGTGTAATTTTTCAGAATTTGATAATTGGATAATTAAATAAACAACTTTATTTGATTGATCCGAGAAAAATTTTGAAATCGAAAATTTTGATTTTCCACTATTCCGTTGCGTTACCGAATGTTTGCCATAAACCCCTACAACAGCTAAAGTCACCGACACCCTAACCTTTGTTCTGATACCACAATTGTGATACCTCGCTAGAGGCAGGATGCTACTGGCAGGTGACATGATTGACCCATCTCCATAAGCCTCTGAATTTACCGTAAATTTGGTAAGATGTATTCTAAAACTCGACAACCTGGATCTCAGTCTAGCACCCAAAAGAACCAAAAATGAATATCATATATCGAAACGGACCTCAGGTCCACACCAACACATCAAAATCACACCTAAGGGCTCCATGCCCATATCATCTATCAACACTCAAAGGCTCAGTGCCCACAACATCATCGACAATCAAAATATTTACTTAATATATATACAAACCATTTGCTCAGGACCACTAGCAAAACAATAACCAAAATATCCTAGACTTCTTAAACCTCTATAACTTCTCCCAGTAAACTTGCGAGGGTGACTGCCACTTGAGTGATTCGTGTCTCGATCATGACTTCCAAAGCGTAAATGGTTGACCCATCTGGTAGCCAACCTGTAAACTAGCAAATTGGTTTGGTGTAAGTTATAAAAACTTAGTATGTAACCAGGTTAATATTATAATCAACAAGTCAAACATAAACTACCAACAAACAAGTCAAATTTTCATATTTACATATCTACATATATGATAATCTAATGACTAACATCCAAAGCATACAAAGCATTATAAAGTAAAAGGTTTGCGTAAGCCTTCGTTTCTCCGTGAAAGCAGTGGGAATAGTCTTTGTTATATTTTATATAAATTTTTATATATGATATAAAACTAAGAGACTTGTGAGATACTCTCATTTGTCGTGCATTAGATATGATCTAATATAAGACACAACATGACTAACTTTATAACAATTAGTATAGCTGTTTGACAGTTAGTGTGTCTCTTATATATAATATTAATCTTTCATAAAGGATGATTCCTTTATCGAAAGAGAAATTGATTAGAATGTCTAGTATATCTTATGCATCATAGGATGATGGCATAATGAATACTATATTATGTGCGAATAAAGATATCAATTCAATCGTAATTGTTGCGAGCATTTTTTGATATGTTATAGACCATGGGATGTGTCTAAAACATGTTATTGTTGTCTTTGAGATATTTAGAATGAGTTTCTTATTCATGGAGAATATAGTCTGCAACCACGGAGGTCTGATTAGTTTTGAGACTAAATATGATATTAGAAGGTCTACATCATAAAGAGTCAGAAAAGATGCAGTGGGAGTGTAACGAATGATTCTACTATGTAATTAGAATTAATTGTAACTTATGAAGTATTGACTTATGAAGTTACAAAGTGACCTTATAAATTAGAAGTTTTGATATTGGTGTTGTACTTGCGGTTGTCTGTATAGTATTTTCGACTTGATCCATAAATACTTAGATAATTATGTAGTTATAGCACAATATTGATATCGCATCTGAGTCATATTGATGTATAACTTAGGTTATATAAAATATGAATGATGTTGTTTAAAGGAAATGTTTTGGGTTTGTTAGACGAACTCATTATGTCATAGCGGGCCTACTTGTTGTTGCCTACCTCTTGAGTGCTAGGTCAGCTCTTGAGGACCATGCGTATGTAATACATATTAAGATGTGTATATGATACCGTGAATTAACACTAGAGCAAGTGGGAGAAATTATTAGGGTTGGTGCTCGGAGTGCCAATCCGGATCGTATTTATATTCGATTCATGAATACGAACTATTCCTTTTTCCATAATATTACTTATTTATGGTAGTACTTCTTGCTTTTATATACATATTCGATCTAATTACGATTAGATTGAAACTAAATATGATTTAGTGATATGTATGTATTAAACAAAGACCCGATAATATATTTTGTAGTGCGCGATTACAAAGTAGTTTGTAATTGACATTGGGAAGTGAGACTACTAGAAGTATATTATCAAATAAAGTTCCTGGTCAAGATTTACTAACACGGGTCGGTTAGTAAAATCCGCTGAGACCAGTACACGTCGTATATCGAGACTTGGTCCGATGGTTTATCCTAATGAACCATAAGTTTGGGGAGACTCTTATAGACGTGTATGTGTTTATATTAGATAAACACTGAATGACTCACCGAAGATTTCCTAATAGATGGTACACCAACGTCAATTGGAATCTTCTCGGGTAAAGTGAGCATAGTGGTAATTCGACTTGAGATACAACTGTGAATGTATAAGGTATACTCCACACTTTGATGGCAGTCACGTCACCGATCTATTTAGATAAGACTTCCGTCGTTCATTGGGTGTGGACTGATCCTCAGGATATCCTGTGCGTATCAAGATATGATTCATCAGTTCTGTGTACAGAGCATAGGAATTTAATAAGGAATTAGCAATCTGTTAAATACATGGGCCCGTGGTACAATGTAGAAGTAAGTTCTAAGTGTTATTAAAAGATTTCTAATAGAATCATCGACGGGATTATTGTTGGACAATTATGACCCATAGCATCACTATTTGTAAAAAACATGGTATTTTTGTACAAATTAACTATTTGACAAAGGAAATTGCTCTTTTATCATTTTGTAATTGGATTACTTGTATATATAAATGATAAAAGTCCATATAATTAGCGTTGACGGTGGATTTTGGTCTCAGGGCAATATGGGAATATCACTCCCGAGGTAATCCTCCCTCAATAGTGAATTTGTTTGGTTATGGGAGAAACCAAAAGCAAACTTAGCAGGAGGCAGATAATGCGCCAATCAAACAAGGAGATTTAACGTGGTTCGGTGGGTTTTTACCCGACCTACGTCCACGGACACAAACAGGACTACGTTTTTTATTTCTGAAACTTGTATCTCTTGTGCTTTTTACAAGTTTTGATTCTGATGGCCTTCCACATATTCTACCCTTCTATTTATAATAGTGTAGAAATCAGAATCCTTCTAGTATGTGGATTCCTAATTGAAGCAACCTCCTTTTTCCATAAGGATTCTTAATCAAATCTACCTCTATTCCCTTTGTCCTTCTAGGACACTGGTTTCATCAGTATTCTTTATGAAGGTAGGACTGTCTCCTTCCTCCGTAGGAACATGACATCTTATCTTCTGGTGCACGCTTTGCCATAGGCTCGGTCTTCATGTGTTCGGTCATGATGGTTCTTTGAACTGAGAATGATGCTGTCGATCTGATAATGCTCGGTCATTCGAACCAAAATGATCGGTTGCCGACCATAAAGTGCCCGGTCTGTTCCTGTTGTGGTCGGTCTGTAACCCTAAGGTGCTCGGACTCTTATTGCAAAGTGCTCAGGCCCTTGCTGCTGGCTTTTTATGGGTCGGGTCAGCATCAATGATCCTGAACAAGAATGGGATTTACCTTTTTGCCCCTGTCGTGCTGCTTTAAATACCATAGTGCCTGAAAACACCATCAACATCTGTCCCTTAGTTCTCGGTTCCAACGAGCATACAAGTTGGTGCCGGGAACTATATAGAGATGGTGTGTTGATTACTTTTGCTTGGTGGTCGATCCGGAGCCGAATCAAAATTTTTCGTTGCCTCTTTTCAAGCATATTTTCTAGAGACGCGCAACCGTCATGTCTGTTTAAATGCCCATCAAATCACCTTTAGGGTTTTTTCTGAGCCTGACACTTGTCAAACATCCGTCGGGTTCCTGCCAAAAGTAGGAGAAAATCGACCATGCAGAGGCGTCTTAACAGTGCGCTGATCTCAACCGTTTATTTGACTCTGGCAGACCTCTTTTGCAGATGACACTTGGCGTCCATCCGGGACTCTATTACGATCCGATGGTTGGAATTATTCCGACGTTGTAATGAGAAGGTGAACCGATATCTTTGCAAAAAATCCTATCAACTTCAAAAAACTCTTCTTCCCTTCGGCTACGAAGCATCTGACTTAGTTTTACTCAAAGTTTCTTCAACGTATTCACCGCTTTTCCGAGCATAGACCAAGTAAGTTTCCCGAACGCCCTTCTTCCTCTTCCTTTTTTCTTGCTTGTTGTGCTTTGCTGTTTCTCCTTTTCATTTGTTTTAATACTTGCAAGGGAGAGATTTTATTGAATACTTTGCTGAGGGCACTTAGAACTTAATAGATTTAGTTTTTTCTGGAAACTTAGGATAGCTTGCGAATCCCTTGGTCATTTTTTTAAGAATATGGTTGTAGACTAACCTTGCCCTTTTATTTTTCGGACATCTAGGATGTCTGATGATAATTCTTCCCCTGAAAACCCTGCTAAACCCTTGGCCCCTATTGCTGAAGAGCTTTCCTCTGGCTCGGGAGCACCCAGCATGGAAGGCCTTGATACTACCCCCACCCCTTCTGAAATCGAACAAGATACTTACCATCAGAGGGTTCCTCGGAAGGATCCGGAGCCCGGTGACTTTGAAAGCTCGGCTCTGGACATGGTTCGGCCCTCTAAGATAACCGAGGATGATCTAGCACTGCTTCGGCAACAATATGACATCTCGATAGACATTGGTCTTGAGGTCCCTCTCCCATGTGATCGTGCCAGTCAGCCCGACGATGGTTCCGTGGCCCTTCTTCCAGCTTTCTTTGAGTGCGGGCTCCGGTTGCTAATTCAACCCTACTTCACCTGGATGTTGGCCGAGATGGAGATCGCCCATGTCAACTAAGTCTAAACAGTTGGATGATCCTGGCCGGGTTGTATGTAGCTTTGCATCGAACGGGGTTTGGCGATCATTCTTTTGAAGAAGTGAAGAGGTTATATCGATTGAAGGCCAACCCAAAGACTCACCAGGGTTGGTACTACCTCTCTGCTTCTGATAGTTCGTCAAACGTTGTCCAAAAACACCATGACTCCAAAAAGAATATCAATGATCTTTGGTTTTGGGCCACTGGAGATTGGGGACGGACCCTGAGATCGGATGGAAAAGAGATATTGGTTCCGGACATCTTTAGAGCGGGAGGTTAGGAGATTAACCTTTAGCTTTTCTGCCCTTAGTTTTTTTTTATGTTTGGATTCTTACCCTTTTTTTCTATTCCTCCTAGCCTGTTGGAGGGATGCTTCCAAGGTCTCCCACTAGGTTCGGAAGTGGGTATTCTGGGCTCGGCAGTATGCCGCTTATTGGAGGGAGTTGGTAAATGATGCGGCATTTTTTGAATCGAGACTTGTTCGGGCCGTTCCTCCCAAGATCTCGGGTCGGATAGGTAGATGCCTGTTGATCTTCTGGCCAACTCCCTCGTTTATCTATCATGTTTGATGTCGTCTTTTTTTTTTTTTTGTATGCTCAGGTCCTGAAACTTTCTTTTGTCTTTTCTTTTTACAGGTATGTCGAAGAGACCAAAGTACCTCGATCTGGTACTTCTCGGGAATGACCTGAATCTTCTGAGGATAGAAAGATGACCGCGGGGGTAGAACGGCCGAGCTCTCAAGGTCTATCTTCATCTCCCCGGGTGCCCCCAATGGGTGTTACCCGTCCTGATAGCCCTCCAAGACCTTCCAGGAGGAGGAAGCATCGGTTTGGAGTTGTGGATACTCAATTGAGGCGAGAATTGGAGGAGGAGGAGGCTCCGAGTAGAGAAACTCCAGTTCGGTAGGAGGGTCATTCCAAGAAATTGAAGGGTGCTGTGGTTCTTGGAGTTGATGACCTTGGGAAGAATATTAGGGAGGCTACTTCCCATTTGGTACCGGCTTTCAATCAGCTGGCCGGGGCCGTACCTCCTGAGAAGATTCCGAGGTTTGAGGACCTTTCACCTGAGGAGGTAGTTGCAAAGTTGTGCTCCCAGCTGGCCCAGGTCACTTCTTTTACTTCTCTTCTATATCCGTGGTGCCTTTCATTCTTTGTTTTTATTTTCCTAACTTCTTTTTTCTTCTCGGCAGGAAAATTATTTGGCGGCCAAGATTAATGACCTATTTATAAGCCTTTTTTCCGAAGGCGGCCAAGCCCAGAGGCTTCAGAATCATCTTTCTGAAGTGGAGACCAAGCTGGCTAGTGCCGAAGAGAGGAATATGGATCATGAGCTGGCTGCGGTTGATGCTGTCAAAACAAACAAAGCTCTTAAGGCTGCTGCTACTCTAGAGCGCAAGAACGCTGAAGAAGCTAGAGCAAGTTTGGTGGATGCCCGGGCTGAGATCGGGCTCCTTAAGGTGGAAGTAGGCAGTGTGGAGTATAAGCTGCGGGCCAAGGAGGAGGAACTGGGATGGGCCCGTGCCGAGCTCAGGGATAGGGAACTTGAGTGGGAGGCCGAGAGGGACTCCATTCGTCTTGAAGGGGTCGGTGATTGTGCGGAAATCATCCCCATGGTTCTACCTGATCTAGACATGGGTCCTATTCATGCGGCCATCCATTTTTGTAAAGGGGAAATGTCCGAGGAAGAGTTTCAAAGGTGGCTACCCCCTCCTCCCGAAGAAGTGATGGATCCCGAACCGATTTCGATTGCCCCGGTTCCCCCAGCTCCTCAAGAAAACCGTCCTGAGGTTCCTGCTCCTAGCGAGGACTATCCTGAGGTTTCACCCCCAATCCTTGGAGTAAGGGCCTCCCAGGTTGCCGAGGTTGAAGCTATTGTCCCCCCTCCTGAGACAGAGCCGATCCATCTGTCGTCTGAGCCGGCCGAGGAAGAACTTCTTGCCCCTGTGCGGGCTGATTAAAAGGGGTAACCCGGACGGGGCCCTGTGTATACTTGTTTTTTTTTTTTGTAATAACACTTCATATTTATATATATATCTGTTTTCTGCTTTTCTCTTCTGTTCATTGTTCTGGGTGTTCTTCTTCAAAAGATTATTTAAGGCTTCGTTCGTGAGGGGATAATACGAACCGAGACCTAAATTATTCAGTGGTCGAGGATGGACTCTGAGTTGTGAAGAGCACGGATGGTGAGATGCAACCAGTGGGACGTAACCCGACCCCGAGCTGTAAGGAACACTTGGCCCTGGGGGAATGTTATGTCCCCAGTCGAAAGGATAGACTCGGTGGGATGTGGCCCGATCCCGAGCTGTATAACCAAGTGGCCTCGGCGGAACGAAATCCAGCCCCGAGCCGAATAACTGAATGGCCTCAGCGAAACGTAATCCAGCCCCGAACCAGATAATTAAATGGCCTCGGCGGAATGAAATCCAGCCTCGAGCCAAATATCCAAGCGGTCTCGGCGGAACGAATCCAGCCCCGAGCTAACTAATAAAGTGGCCTCGGCGGAACGAGTCCAGGCCCGAGCCGAAAAATCATTGGGACTTGCTCTGAATGGGAGGGAATCAACCTTTGAAGCCCTATCGAATCTGTCTTGGGCGTCCCCTTTTCAGACCGATGAAAAAACAAAAACAAAATTTTGGAAAGTAAAACCAAAAAAAGTGTAAACAATAGCACAGATGCCTCAGAACAGCGTCCTATCCGAGGCCTCTAAAAAATAATTATGAACATTTCAATTCAGTGTCCCGGCGAACCAGGATTTGGATCAGAGAGTGTTTAAATAGTAAGGGCACATCCTCTATACGTCGGGTCACTGTGGAGCCTGTGTATTGTACGAGGGCTCCTCCTTACCACGCTGGAGCAGGCACATGCTACAGGGGCACAACGCATCCCCGTGTTGCGCCTCTCTTGGATCAAAATGATGAATGGATCAAAGAGTGTTCGGGATACTAAGGGCACATTCCTCCTTAGGTCCGGCATCACTAGAGCTAGCAATCGTCACGGGGGCCTCATCACTCCCCGTGCTATGCTTTCCCACAGATCCATTAAATCGGGTAAGTGAGGATCAAAAAGTGTTCGACACATTAAGGGCATATTCCTCCTTATGTTCGGTAACACTGGAGCAAGCAATTGCCACGGGGGTATCATCCCTCCCTGTGCTATGCTTCTCATGGATCCTATGCATCGAGTATGTCCCTGAATATTTCGGGGACCCCGAGCTGAAAGGGATACTCGGTTCTGGGGGAATGTCCCGTCCCCAGACCAATGAGCATGACTCGGTGGGACGTAACCCGACCCCGAGCTGAATAGTCAAGTGGCATCGGCGGAACAAGATATTGCCCCGAGCCGCTTATCGCAGTGGCTTTGGTGGAACGTAATCCGGCCTCGAGGTGTTTCGAAACATTAAGGGCATATTCCTCCTTATGTTCGGTAACACTGGAGCAAGCAATCACCACGGGGGTATCATCCCTCCCCGTGCTATGCTTCTCACGGATTTATACTCAGATTCACATTCGTCCCTGCTGTTTAATGCTTGTATGGAATCGACTGATTCTGGTGTGACTTGTGCTTCTTTATGGTGGTAGCCGTGGTCAGGTAGTTGTGGGTTTTGTGCTTTTGACCATGGACCATTGTATTGAGTATGTCCCAGAAGCTTTAAATATGGTTCACAAAATTTTTATTTTTAGAAGAGTGGGTGAAAATTTTGGAAAAGAAAGTTTTATTTATATTTGGGGACATACTGCCCTTCTTACAACTCTTTGCGGGCCATTTTGAGAGAGGCTTTATATTGAATTTCCGTCCCTTGTCGGGTTGCTGCAAAAGAAAAGAAGGAAGGGAGAATTACGATTAGATTAGATTTAATTACGATTAGATTTAAACTAAATATTCGATCTAATTACGATTAGATTTAAACTAAATATGATTTAGTGATATGTATGTATTAAACAAAGACCCGATAATATATTTTGTAGTGCGCGATTACAAAGTAGTTTGTAATTGACATTGGGAAGTGAGACTACTAGAAGTATATTATCAAATAAAGTTCCTGGTCAAGATTTACTAACACGGGTCGGTTAGTAAAATCCGCTGAGACCAGTACACGTCGTATATCGAGACTTGGTCCGATGGTTTATCCTAATGAACCATAAGTCTGGGGAGACTCTTATAGACGTGTATGTGTTTATATTAGATAAACACTGAATGACTCAGCGAAGATTTCCTAATAGATGGTACACCAACGTCAATTGGAATCTTCTCGGGTAAAGTGAGCATAATGGTAATTCGACTTGAGATACAACTGTGAATGTATGAGGTATACTCCACACTTTGATGGCAGTCACGTCACTGATCTATTTCGATAAGACTTCCATCGTTCATTGGGTGTGGACTGATCCTCAGGATATCCTGTGCGTATCAAGATATGATTCATCAGTTCTGTGTACAGAGCATAGGAATTTAATAAGGAATTAGCAATCTGTTAAATACATGGGCCCGTGGTACAATGTAGAAGTAAGTTCTAAGTGTTATTAAAAGATTTCTAATAGAATCATCGACAAGATTATTGTTGGACAATTATGACCCATAGCATCACTATTTGTAAAAAACATGGTATTTTTGTACAAATTAACTATGTGACAAAGGAAATTGCTCTTTTATCATTTTGTAATTGGATTACTTGTATATATAAATGATAAAAGTCCATATAATTAGTGTTGACGGTTGATTTTGGTCTCAGGGCAATATGGGAATATCACTCCCGAGGTAATCCTCCCTCAATAGTGAATTTGTTTGGTTATGGGAGAAACCAAAAGCAAACTTAGCAGGAGGCAGATAATGCGCCAATCAAACAAGGAGATTTAACGTGGTTCGGCGGGTTTTTACCCGACCTACGTCCACGGACACAAACAGGACTATGCTTTTTATTACTGAAACTTGTATCTCTTGTGCTTTTTACAAGTTTTGATTCTGATGCCCTGCCACATATTCTACCATTCTATTTATAATAGTGAAGAAATCAGATTCCTTCTAGTATATGGATTCCTAATTGAAGCAACCTCCTTTTTCCATAAGGATTCCTAATCAAATCTACCTCTATTCTCTTTGTCCTTCTAGGACACTGGTTTCATCAGTATTCTTTATGAAGGTAGGATTGTCTTCTTACCCCGTAGGGACATGACATCTTATCTTCTGGTGCACGCTTTTCCATAGGCTCGGTCTTCATATGTTCGGTCATGATGGTTCTTTGAACTGAGAATGATTCTGTCGATCTGATAATGCTCGGTCATTCGAACCAAAGTGATCGGTTGCCGACCATAAAGTGCCCGGTTTGTTTCTGTTGTGGTCGGTCTGTAACCCTAAGGTGCTCGGACTCTTATTGCAAAGTGCTCGGGCCCTTGCTGCTGGCTTTTTATGGGTCGGGTCAGCATCAATGATCCCGAACAAGAATGGGATTTACCTTTTTGCCCCTGTCGTGCTGCTTTAAATACTATAGTGCCTGAAAACACCATCAACATCTGTCCCCTAGTTCTCAGTTCCAACGAGCATACAAGTTGGTGCCGGGAACTATATAGAGATGGTGTGTTGATTACTTTTGCTTGGTGGTCGATCCGGAGCCGAATCAAAATTTTCCGTTGCCTCTTTTCAAGCATATTTTCTTGAGACGCACAACCGTCATGTCTGTTTAAATACCCATCAAATCACCTTTAGGGTTTTTTCTGAGCCTGACACTTGTCAAACATCTGTCGGGTTCCAGCCAAAAGTAGGAGAAAATCGACCGTGCAGAGGCGTCTTAACAGTGCGCTGATCTCAACCGTTTATTTGACTCTGGCAGACCTCTTTTGCAGATGACACTTGGCGTCCATCCGGGACTCTATTACGATCCGATGGTTGGAATTATTCCGACGTTGTAATGAGAAGGTGAACCGATATCTTTCCAAAAAATCCTATCAACTTCAAAAAACTATTCTTCCCTTCGGCTACGAAGCATCTGACTTAGTTTTACTCAAAGTTTCTCAACGTATTCACCGCTTTTCCGAGCATAGACCAAGTAAGTTTCCCGAACGCCATTCTTCCTCTTCCATTTTTCTTGCTTATTGTGCTTTGCCGTTTCTCCTTTTCAATTGTTTTAATACTTGCTAGGGAGAGATTTTATTGAATACTTTGCTTAGGGCACTTAGAACTTCATAGATTTAGTTTTTTCTAGAAACTTAGGATAGCTTGCGAATCCCTTGGTCATTTTTTTAAGAATATGGTTGTAGACTGACCTTGCCCTTTTATTTTTTGGACATCTAGGATGTCTGATGATAGTTCTTCCCCTGAAAACCATGCTAAACCCTTGGCCCCTATTGCTGAAGAGCTTTCCTCTGGCTCGGGAGCACCCAGCATGGAAGACCTTGATACTACCCCCACCCCTTATGAAATCGAACAAGATATTTACCATCAGAGGGTTCCTCGGAAGGATCCGGAGCCCGGTGACTTTGAAAGCTCGGCTCTGGACATGGTTCGGCCCTCTAAGATAACCGAGGATGATCTAGCACTGCTTCGGCAACGATATGACATCCCGATAGACATTGGTCTTGAGGTCCCTCTCCCATGTGATTGTGCCAGTCAGTCTGACGATGGTTCCATGGCCCTTCTTCCAGATTTCTTTGAGTGCGGGCTCCGGTTGCTAATTCAACCCTACCTCACCTGGATGTTGGCCGAGATGGAGATCGCCCCCTGTCAACTAAGTCTAAACAGTTGGAGGATCCTGGCCGGGTTGTATGTAGCTTGGCATCAAACGGGGTTTGGCGATCCTTCTTTTGAAGAAGTGAAGAGGTTATATCGATTGAAGGCCAACCCAAAGACTCACCAGGGTTGGTACTACCTCTCTGCTTATGATAGTTCGTCAAACGTTGTCCAAAAACTCCATGACTCCAACAAGAATATCAAGGATCTTTGGTTTTGGGCCACTGGAGATTGGGGACGGACCCTGAGATCGGATGTAGAGGAGATCTTGGTTCCGGACATCTTTAGAGCGGGAGGTTAGGAGATTAACCTTTAGCTTTTCTGCCCTTAGTTTTTTTTTTATGTTTGGATTCTTACTCCTTTTTTCTATTCCTCCTAGCCTATTGGAGGGATGCTTCCAAGGTCTCCCACCAGGTTCGGAAGCGGGTATTCTGGGCTCGGCGGTATGCCGCTTATTGGAGGGAGTTGGTAAATGATGCGGCATTTTTTGAATCGGGACTTGTTCGGGCCGTTCCTCCCAAGATCTCGGGTCGGATAGGTAGATGCCTGTTGATCTTCTGGCCAACTCCCTCGTTTATCTATCATGTTTGATGTCGTCTTTTTTTTTTTTTTGGTATGCTCAGGTCCTGAACCTTTCTTTTGTCTTTGCTTTTTACAGGTATGTCGAAGAGACCAAAGTACCTCGATCTGGTACTTTTCGGAAATGACCTGAATCTTCTGAGGATAGAAAGATGACCGCGGGGGTAGAACGGCCGAGCTCTCAAGGTCTATCTTCATCTCCCCGGGTGCCCCCAATGGGTGTTACCCGTCCTGATAGCCCTCCAAGACCTTCCAGGAGGAGGAAGCATCGGTTTGGAGTTGTGGATACTCAATTGAGGCGAGAATTGGAGGAGGAGGAGGCTCCGAGTAGAGAAACTTCAGTTCGGTAGGAGGGTCATTCCAAGAAATTGAAGGGTGCTGTGGTTCTTGGAGTTGATGACCTTGGGAAGAATATTAGGGAGGCTACTTACCATTTGGTACCGGCTTTCAATCAGCTGGCCGGGGCCGTACCTCCTGAGAAGATTCCGAGGTTTGAGGACCTTTCACCTGAGGAGGTAGTTGCAAAGTTATGCTCCCAGCTGGCCCAGGTTACTTCTCTTCTATATCTGTGGTGCCTTTCAGTCTTTGTTTTTATTTTCCTAACTTCTTTTTTCTTCTCGGCAGGCAAATTATTTGGCGGCCAAGAATAATGACCTATTTATAAGCCTTTTGTCCGAAGGCGGCCAAGCCCAGAGGCTTCAAAATCGTCTTTCTGAAGTGGAGGCCAAGCTGGCTAGTGCCGAAGAGAGGAATATGGATCATGAGCTGGCTGCGGTTGATGCTGTCAAAACAAACAAAGCTCTTAAGGCTGCTGCTACTCTAGAGCGCAAGAACGCTGAAGAAGTTAGAGCAAGTTTGGTGGATGCCCGGGCTGAGATCGGGCTCCTTAAGGTGGAAGTAGGCAGTGTGGAGTATAAGCTGCGGGCCAAGGAGGAGGAACTGGGTGTTGGATAAAATGACCCATAGCGTCACTATTTGCACAGATCATTGTGTTGTTGTAGCAAATCAACTATGTGACAAGGAAATTGCACTCTCATCATTTGTGATTAAATCACCATAGATATATAAATGAAGAGAGGTCCATATGATTAGTTCATGGATTGAGATGATATGAGACAGTATCAGTCCACGAAGGATTAATCATTAAATATCCCTAGCCGGAGTATAATCGATAGACTTTGGTCTTGGTGGTACAGGGCTTTAACCGGTTCTGCGTACTCCACTTCTAGGTTTATCAGAGAGTCGTAGTGTATTGGGTGTGATGTCAAGACGGAAGTATCACTTCAGTCATATTGGAGATGATGTCACGCAGGATATGGTATTAGTGCTCTTAAGTGTTGCGTAACCAATCAGGATATTGTGATCAGGTCATGAATATCCGATTATAGAGACTAGTTACCAGACATCCGACATGTGCTTCGGACGGGGCAGACACTTATCCAGCCCCAGCCCTAGCACGTGACTATCTGATACTGGGCCGATATGCACAATACTACGGTATACTACGCTTGATACAGATCTATATATTCCTGTAAGAATATTTCTGGAGAATTGGGTAGGCATGGCGCTTTGCTAGAAGCCAACCTTGTCTTGTAAATCGGTATAAACGTAGTACGAGGTACTTACGTGTTCGGATAATCCGACGACCGTATTTACTGCCAACATATCCGGAGATCTCATGGGTCACTTCCTGAAGATTCACCGATGATGTATAACTCGCACTTTAATTAATCTGGGATTAATTGGAAGAGAGAGAAAATTAATCTGGGATTAATTGCGGAGATATTTTATCTGGGATAAAATATTAATTAAAGAGAGAGAACGATTAATTTGGAATTAATCGATAAAATAATATATTTGATATATTATTAGAAATTGGATTTCGACGCGGAATTAAAATTAGATTTTAATTCGGGCGAACGAATTAATTTAGAATTAATTCGTTAGCGACGTGAATAGTGATTTCGCTAGGCGTAATCATTTACTTACGACGCGACGGAAAATTCGTTAATTTGGAATTAGCGAACCCGAGCCCGAGAGTGATTGCGATGAGCGCATCGTATTTCGAATTCGAACGCGGCACGCAAGTCACATCAAGCGTCAAATCACTACTAGCATCAATCGTCAAATCACTTGTCACTTTGAGTGATGTGATATGACAAGTTGTCACTTTATTAAAGTGACTTGATGTGAATAGTGATAGATGATTGAAAAGCACTTTTTTTGCTTTTTGACTTTTGCTTTTTGAAAAGTAAAAGGAATTGTTTTAATAGAAATAAAAAGTGGTAAAAGGTATTATTATTATTAATTTTGGAAATTAAAATATATATAAACCTAATTACACTTTTTCTTTCTCTCTCTCTCCTTTTACGCATTTTTTCTCTCCATCTCTTTCCCTCCTCTTCTCCTTCACGGTTTTGAACCGTTTCTTCCCTAAAATTTTGGTTATGACCGAATTAAAAGGAGAAGCAAGGAAGATGAAGAAGTGCTAGCACACCTTGGGTTATACATAGGTGATAGGGAAACGAATTCATGAGCTTGGAATCAATTTTTGGAGCTTGAATATTGGAGCTTCCATGGAGACCACCCATGGCCGATTTTTGGAGACGCACAGAGGACCAAAACCGAGCAGCCCCTGCTGTTTTGGAGGCCAAACCGAGCACCAACAAGGAGGAAAACGCATCTTGTTCTTCCTAGCATCAAACCCATCAATGTGAGTATGAATTCCGCCTTACTCCTTTGTGTATTCAACTCGTTTTTATGCATGTTTGTGATCCTTGGGACTTGATTGAAACTCACCAATGGTATCTTGAGCTATTGGTTGCATAAAACGAATTAGGGTTCTTGAGCAAATTTGGGGATTTTTGATTTAAGCATGATTTTGACAAATTGTTGTTTAAGAATGCTTGTATATGAATAAATTAGAGTTATATGTAATCAATTTGATAAAAAAATAATTGGATTGATTTTCCCCAATTTGCTTAATGTTGGCCAAAACTTTAATTTGGGTAAACTCAATTTGAGCATCAAATGATTAAATGTTTAGTATAGTATGCTTGAATGAGGTTGAATTGATGTTGTGCATAATCAATTTCATGAAATTTGGTTGGATCCATTTTTCCCCAAATTTTGGGCATGACAAATTTGGGTAAACTTGATTTTGAGCATGTTTAATGAAATTGGATGATTTAGAATGCTTAAATGTTGTTTAATTGATGATTGATTAGATCAAATTTGATGAAAAGTGTTTGGAACAATTTTTCCCCAATTGCTGCTTGTGATGGCCGAATTTGGCAAGTGCCCTAAGTCTTGGTTTTTTGATTTTTTTGTTCATGGATGATTAGAAATCATTTGGGGATGTTGAATTTATGTTTGATTGGGTTCAATTGGATTGAATTTGATTTGGGCATTTTTTCCCTTATGGCCGAGACTTTAGCATGTATTAATTGGGTTGATTTTGATTTAATTATGTTGGACATGATTAATTTGATGTTAAGCAGATAATTGGACAAATTTAGTGTTTTGGAAAACTTTGATTGCGGTAATATAATAATGCTATACACTTTAGGATTTATTGAAAATTTGGAATTTTTTGAAATTAAAATTATTGGGCTTAAAATTGGATTTGGGCTTTTTAAGTTGGTATTGGGTTTATTGGACTTGTTGTACAATTTGGTTTAGGCCAAAAATTGGTTGGATTCAATTAGGCCAAAAACCGCTTCCAAAGGCCCAAATGCGACTAATGAACCTTTAACGTTTAATGGGCCTAATGGGCCTAAATTAATTTAGGGCTTATGGGAACTCCCGGATTGGACTTTGTTGCGGGTTTGACCGAGTTGACCAAAAAGTCCACGCCTCAAGAAATTAATTAAAAGCCCATTAGACTTTAATTAATTAATATTGGATATTAATCGGGCTTTGAGACCCGAAACGATTAAATTTGGAATTTAAGTCGTAAAGTTTATTTATAAAGGTAATATTTAATTTGGAATTAAATAATGATTAGAATAATGCGTATTAAATTGGATTTAATAGGTAATTTAATTTAATTCATAGAATTAATTGTTGGTTTCTATAATATGTCCCAAGGAAAGATTAAGCATATAGAAATACAACAAAGAATATATATAAACATGAAGTATGGCGGAATCATACTTACAATGTTATGTTGATGAAGAAAAATCAAACCAAATGGAAGCTCCAAGGTTGGGATGATTCGGCCAAGGAAGACAAGAAGTAGGAAGCTCCAAGCTTTGTGTATTCCTTGCTCTATGATGGTTTCCCTATCACCTCTTTTGATCCCTTGATGGTGCTAGCCTTGCATGTGAGAGATGTTCCAAACAACAAGCCTTTCTTCAAGCTTTTGGCAACCAAAATGAAGAAGATGAAGACCAAAACTGCATGCAGTTTTCGGTCATCAAAGAGAGAGAAGAGAGAATTTTTCTTGTTCTCATTGATTTTTTGATACCAAAAATCAATTTATATTTATGCCATAATATTTATTAAATAATAATAAATCTATGACACAAGCCATGCAAAGGCTTAGAGTGTCAAACACTCAAATTCCATGCATAACATTAGAGTGATTATACACTATCACCATGCAATGCATTATCAATAAAATAATACATATAATGACATGTGTCAAGTGGGCCCCACACGTTTCCAAATGAAAGTGGGCCCACGTCCACTCACGCGTTCGGGTTCGATATTTCCGAAATACCGAACTTGCGTCGCGACGTTAATTAAATCGAATTTAAATAAATAATCGCTCCTAGCGAAATTATTATTTACGTCGCTAACGAATTAATTCTAAATTAACTCGTATGCCCGAATTAAAATCTAATTTTAATTTCGCGTCGAAATCGAATTTCAATTATTATATCGAATATAATAATTTTATCGATTAATTCCAAATTAATCGTTCTCTCTCTAAATAAGGCACTTTATCCGAGATAAAGTTTCTCCGCAATTAATCCAAGATTAATTAAGTTCGAATCAAATATCATAGGTGAATCTTCAGGAAGCGACCCAAGAGATCTCCGGATATGTTGGCAGTAAATACGGTCGTCGGATAATCCGAACACGCACGTACCTCGTACTACGTTCTTACCGATTCACAAGACAAGGTTGGCTTCTAGCAAAGCGCCATGCCTACCCAATTCTCCAGAAATATTCTTATAGGAATATAAGATCTATATCAAGCGTAGTATACCGTAGTATTGCGTACATCGATCCAGTATCGGATGATCACATGCTAGGCCTGGGGCTGGAGATGTGTCTGCCCCGTACGAAACATATATCGGACATCAAGCAACTAGTCTCTTTAAATCGGACAATCCTGACCTGGTCATATTGTCCCGACGGTTGCAACCTTTTATAGAGTACTAGTTCTGTGTCCTGCGTGATCATCACCTCCATATGTCTGAAGCGATACTTCCATCTTGACATCACATCCAGTACACTACGATTCTCGATAAACCCAGAAGAGGTGTACACAGAACCGGTTAAGGTCCCCAACCACCAAAACCAAAGTTTACCGATTGTCGCAAGTACTAGCGATGTAAGTCTCAGGTTAAGACCATATACACCTACCCTGATGCGGCCTCCCATAGACACGCAGACATACTACCAATGGGATTCCGCGGGGTCTATCCAGAGCGAAGCTGTTTTCCGTACCATCGGTAAAACACAACCTCCTATCGCACTTGCATAAGTATCCAATACTTAAATATATGAGAACTATGCCGTTGTGCCCTCACAACGTGCACAAGCGCAATACTAGTCTATTCCGCATTATCGATGTCCGTCTCGATAATACTACGGCTAGGGATATTTAATGATTAAACCTTTGGGACTGATACTGTCTCATATCATTCTCATCCAGTACTAATCATATGGACTTTCGCCATTTATATATCAAAGTAATAATATTTACAAACGGCAAAAGGCAATTTCATTATCACATAGTTAATTTTGTACAATAATACAATATCATTTACAAACAGTGACGCTATGGGACATAATGTCTAACAATCTCCCACTTGGCCTATAGCCAGTCACTCAAGCATCTAATACCCGAACTATGTATGTGTCGTTCAAAAACTTGCTGAAGAACAGCTTCGTCAGCGGATCTGCAATGTTGTCATCTGATGTGACCTTCTCGACTTTTACATCGCCACGATGTATAATCTCCCGAATCAGATGGTAACGTCGAAGAACATGCTTGGACCGTTGATGAGACCTTGGTTCCTTAGCCTGTGCTATAGCCCCGTTATTGTCACAATACAATGGAACGGGCTCAGCTGCTAACGGAACTACTCCTAATCCGATTAGGAACTTTCGGATCCAAACTGCCTCCTTTGCTGCTTCAGATGCAGCGATGTACTCCGCTTCTGTTGTTGAATCGGCAACAGTATCTTGCTTGGAAGATTTCCAGCTCACTGCTCCGTTATTCAAACAAAAAATGTACCCGGATTGCGACTTGTAGTCATCCTTGTCGGTTTGGAAACTTGCATCGGTATACCCAGATACCGCAAGTTCTCCACCTCCATAAATTAAGAAAGCATCCTTAGTTCGTTTAAGATACTTAAGGATATTCTTAACTGCTATCCAGTGACCTTCACCTGGATCGGCCTGATAGCGACTGCACATGCTCAAAGCATATGAGACATCAGGTCGTGTACATATCATGGCATACATGATCGATCCGACTGCCGAGGCGAACGGTATCCGACTCATGTGGTCTCTCTCCCTGAGTCTTAGGACACATGTCCTTAGACAGAGAGGTACCACGTACCATTGGAACCAATCCCCTCTTGGATTGTTCCATGTTGAATCGCTTCAACACTTTATCAAATGTATGTACTCTGGGAGAGTCCAAGCAGCTTTCTAGATCTATCCCTGTAGATCTTTATTCCAAGAATAAAGGCTGCTTCTCCCAGATCTTTCATGGAGAATTTTAATGAAAGCCAAGCTTTCACCGACGTTAGCATGGGAATGTCATTGCCTATAAGCAATACGTCGTCGACATAAAGGACAATAAAAGTAAGTGCTCTCCCACTAACCTTCTTGTATACACAAGGGTCATCTGCGTTTTGCACGAAATCATATTCTTTTATGATCTCATCAAAACGCTGATTCCATGACCGTGATGCTTGCTTCAATCCATAAATGGATCGATTTAACTTACAAACCTTGTTTGCAAGTCTAGGTACGATAAAACCGTCAGGCTGTTGCATATAAACATCCTCCAAAAGGTTTCCGTTAAGGAAAGCGGTTTTAACGTCCATCTGCCATATCTCGTAATCGAAATATGCAGCTATTGCAAGCATTATCCGAATGGATTTAATCATGGCAACGGGTGAGAAGGTTTCGTCATAATCAATACCATATTGTTGACGATACCCCTTCGCTACAAGCCTAGCTTTGTACGTTTGTACGTTGCCATCCATGTCGGTCTTCTTCTTGAAGATCCATCTGCATCCAATAGGCTTTACGCCTTCTGGTGCATCAACCAGTGTCCAAACTTGGTTGGCGTACATGGAATCCATCTCGGACTTCATGGCTTCTTGCCATAAAGCGGAATCGATATTTTGTATCGCTTCCTCATACGTAGCCGGCTCATTATCCTCAATAAGATTAATATCTATATGAGGTGAGATCAGGAACCCATACCTCTCAGGTACTGTTCTGACTCTCTCCGACCTACGCGGTCCTTGTGTATGTGAAGTTTGTGGTACAGACTCATCCCGGACGGTCTGTTCTTGTTCCGTCGTTGATTCATTGCCAGGAACAGTATCACTACGATCTTCATCGAGTTCTACTTTCCTCCCACTTACCACTGCATTTATAAAATCCTTCTCAAGGAAAATGCTTGTAGAGCAACAAATACTTTGTTCTCTTGTGGGTGATAGAAGTAATATCCTTTGGTTTCCCTAGGATATCCTACGAAAAGGCATTTATCAGATTTGGGTTCAAGTTTGGTACCTTCCAAACGTTTAACATATGCCCAGCATCCCCAAATCTTCAGGAAAGAGAAACCTGGTTTCCTTCCTGTCCATATCTCATATGGAGTCTGTTCAACAGACTTCGACGGTACCTTATTCAAAATAAGTATAGCACTGTTTAATGCGTATCCCCAGAAGGATATTGGTAGCTCAGTGCGACTCATCATTGACCTCACCATGTCCAACAAGGTGCGGTTTTCTCCGTTCGGACACACCGTTTAATTGCGGTGTTCCAGGAGGAGTCCACTGTGAAAGAATACCATATTCTTTCAAGTAATCTTGAAACTCATAACTTAAGTATTCGCCACCACGGTCTGACCGTAATGTCTTAATACTCTTCCCTGTTTGTTTTCTCCACTTCGTGTCGAAACTCTTTGAATTTCTCAAAATTTCCGACTTGTGTCTCATAAGATACACATAACCGTAACGAGATGCATCATCTGTAAAGGTTACGAAGTAGTGAAATCCACCTCTAGCCTGGCTAGACATGGGCCCGCATACGTCAGTATGAACGAGAGCCAACAGTTCTGTGGCACGTTCACCTTTACCGCTAAAAGGTGATTTAGGCATTTTGCCTAAAAGACAAGATTCGCAGACGTCATATGAATTGGGATCAAATTCGTCCAAGTACCCACTCTTCGAAAGTGTGGATATGCGAGTCTTGTTGATGTGTCCTAGACGACAATGCCACATATAAGCTTCATCTTTTAGATTACTTCTTTTGAGCCTTTTGTTTGTCATTTTAGGAGATTCATTTATATTCAAAATATAAAGACCGTTATTTGCAACAGCTGTGCAAATTTCTGCATCATTTTTATATAAATAACACCCAGTGTTCCTGAATACAAAAGTGTAACCCTGCTGGGTTAACAAGGATACAGATATAATATTCCTAGTTAAACTAGGTACAAAATAACAGTTCAAAAGTTTAAGTACATGCCCTGAGGGCAGTTCTAAAACAAAAGTCCCTACGGCCAAAACAGCAACTGGTGTTCCGTTTCCGACCCGTAGATCCATCTCCCCTGATGCCAGCATCCCTGCTATCATGCAGATCCTGCACATCAGTACAAATATGAGCACCACAACCAGAATCAAAAATCCAATTTTTAAAACTAGAAGTATTCATATTTATCTCAATAACAAACATACCAGAGGCGATAGCCTTGCCAGCCTTGATATCCTCCCTCTGCACAATGCTCATTCGGCAGTCACGTTTCCAGTGACCCCTCTTGCCGCAGTTGAGGCAGATGTCGCGAGATTTGTCCTTTGGCTTCCTAGAAGCCACTGTCAACTTGCCTTTGCCCTTTTCTTGAACTTCTTCTTCCTCGCACCTCCAATTGCCTTGGGCCACCCTTTGGCGCATGAGAGGTCGATGCAAATGCGCCTCGCGCTTGCTCCCCTTTAGGAGTTCCCTTTCGGACTCCTTCAAGACAGATAACAGCTCTCCAAGAGTGTCATCTGTATCCATCAACTTGTAGTTGATTATGATTTGTTTCCAAGTATCAGGAAGTGACTGCAAGATCATATCTATAGTCAGCTCAGCCTCCAAGACTATTCCCATATTGGCCAACTCATCAATATCGGCGATCATTTGAGTCCCGTGGGCTTCAACTGATGCGCCGTCTGTCATCCGGGAGCGGAAGAGAAGAGTTTCCTTACTAGCTCGTACCTCTTCATCCGCTTATTGGTGCGGTGAAGATCACGCAATCTTGCCATCATGTTATAGGGATCCAAGTCCCTATACTGGCGTCTGAAATGCTGGGTCATTGCAGCTAGCATAACTGACTGAGCTTGGTCACAATCATCACTATGAGTCTTCCATAACTCTAGCTCCAGTGGCTCAGTGGGTTTAGGCGGGAGAGGTCTCTGAATAGTATACAGTATCCTCTCAGCCCCAAGCACTATCTTGAGGTTCATTTCCCAGTCGGCAAAGTTTGTCCCTTTGAAGACATTATCGCCCATGATTATGTCGCGGATATTACCTTTGCCAATCATCTTGACAACTATAGTCCAACTATAAAGTCAACGATGTTATGGGTACAGTCAAACTGTTACAAATAAAAATAACAATATATTAGTCCAACTAATTATTTAAAATATTGACGAAATATTTTGAAAGACGCGTAAGGCTAAATATCTGAATGAAATTGCAAATTCAATAATAGCCTCCCACTATTTTCTTCAAGTTTCTAACCCTCTGTAGAGAACTCGGGAAATCGAATTTCCTAGTGGGCTAGGATCCCGTAAATAACACACAACCTTGACTTTGGCCAATAAAAATTGTATGCTATTTAACTTAGGTAGATCTCCATGATCAATTGGATCTCATCCAATTCCTAGATCCGGTTAGGTGGACATCCAAGTCCGAAACATATGTATAATGTCAATGTATCTAATACATTTTCCTAACCCTATCCTCCGAATCAACTAGGCCTTGGCTTTGGCCAAAAACAAACCTAATGATTCCAGTTAAGCGGGACCCATTGACGAGGAAAGTTTCGTAATCAATGTCGTTGGACAAAAAGTGATCTTGACTTTGGCCAATAAAAATCACGATTTGGACAAGACACCGATATGCAACAAAACTCTCATGATTCAAGTACATCCTTGATTGACAAAGGTCTTGACTTTGGTCAAAAACAAACCAATGCCAACTTCGGATCTTGAACAAGAACCATTCAATGGAAGGATATTCGCTTAATATAAATTGAGGGATTTTCGCGTAATTGGCAACCAATTTATTTATCTTTGTTAGGTCTCATCATCATACACCCTTAAGCATGCTTCTAAAACATCATAAAGCGCGTAAAGTAAATTAATAGTGATATGCGGATGGATATATAAACAACTTGTTCCTAGAACAAATCACTCCCTTTCCTCTCCCCGCTAGCACTATTCTACTTCTACCCAATTACATAATACAATAAGAGAAACCTCATTTACATTGAGGGGAATTAGGTGAGAAGAGAATACAAAGAGATAAAGAGATAAGGCTGGACACGCAGGTCCAATTTATAAATTCCAAATTTACAATAATTTCTAAAATTACCCTTTCCCTTCTAATATCCATCCGATATACACTATTCATTCATCACATACATATATATTCAAACAAGACATGCTTTTACAACCAATCTAATCCAATTAATTAGTCTTTGTTTAGTGATCATCCAATGTTCAAACAACGGTTTGATTTTGCGCGAGTCCAACTCGATTGAGAATAAGTACATAAGGTACGAATTCGCGAATTATATCGAACTACTAATTAAATCTAATTTAATTCGTATTCAATACTAATTCAATTATTTAATTCCAAATTAAATGTTTACACTTTTAATGTGCTTTAAAGACTTAGATTCTAAATCTAATCTATTGGGTCTCAAAGCCCAACTAACATCCAATGTTGAATTTAATTCAAGTCAAATGGCTTAGAATTGATTTATTAAGGCTTGGGCTTTGGTCAATGTGGGTCAAACCCAATTACCAAGCCCAAATAAGGAATCACCCTTAAATGCCATAAAACCAATTTTAAGCCCATAAGGCCCAATTAAATTTTAAAGCCCATTATATTATATTTGGACTTAATGGAGTGATTTAGGCCCAAATTGGATCCAATCCATTTGGCCCAAATCTACTTGGTCCAACCAAGCCCATTATGCCCAAATACAATATTAAAAGCCCAATTCACCAATTAAGCCCATTAATTAAATTTTAATATTCCAAACATTAAGTCCAATTAATTAAAGTGTAATACCAAGATTAATACATTAAACCAAATATTTCAAAAATACCCATTTAATTTATTAATCATGTATTGTTCAAAATAAATGTCCAACATTAATTTTAACAAAAAATCAACTCCTTTACATGTCCTTGTACATTCGGCCAAGGTGAGTTTTTGTGTCGATTTTTTTTTTCAATCCGATTGAATTACTAATCTACGTCCCGTACACGTTCTAAGTCATCCAATGATCTTAAACACAAAAAAATTTCAATCCACTCCAAGTAGCAACACATTCGGCCAAGGCATGAATTTGGGGAAAAATCATCCAATGCATTTTTCATAAAATTGATTCCATGTATCATCATCTATATACATGTAAGCATTCTTATTAATCAAATTTCACAAGAACATGCTTCAATCAATTTCACCATATCATTCGGCCAAGGTCAAAATTTTGGGGAAAAATCATCCAATGCATTTTTCATAAAATTGATTCCATATAACATCATTTATATACATGCAAGCATACTTATTCATCAAATTTCACAAGACATGCTTCAACCAATTTAACACACCCATTCGGCCAAGGTTAAAATTTGGGGAAAAATCATCCAATGCATTTTTCATAAAATTGATTCCATATAACATCAATCTATATACATGCAAGCATACTTATTCATCAAATTCACAAGAACATGCTTCAACCATTTTATCAAATTTTAACCTAAAGTATTTCATGCTTAACCATGGCTCCATGATACCATTGTTGGTTTCTATAATATGTCCCAAGGAAAGATTAAGCATATATGAAATACAACAAAGAATATATATAAACATGAAGTATGGCGGAATCATACTTACAATGTTATGTTGATGAAGAAAAATCAAACCAAATGGAAGCTCCAAGGTTGGGATGATTCGGCCAAGGAAGACAAGAAGTGGAAGCTCCAAGCTTTGTGTATTCCTTGCTCTATGATGGTTTCCCTATCACCTCTTTTGATCCCTTGATGGTGCTAGCTTGCATGTGAGAAGATGTTCCAAACAACAAGCCTTTCTTCAAGCTTTTGGCAACCAAAATTGAAGAAGATGAAGACCAAAACTGCATGCAGTTTTCGGTCATCAAAGAGAGAGAAGAGAGAATTTTCTTTTTGTTTTAATTGATTTTTTGATACCAAAAATCAATTTATATTTATGCCATAATATTTATTAAATAATAATAAATCTATGACACAAGCCATGCAAAGGCTTAGAGTGTCAAACACTCAAATTCCATGCATAACATTAGAGTGTATTATACTATCACCATGCAATGCATTATCAATAAAATAATACATATAATGACATGTGTCATGTGGGCCCCACACGTTTCCAAATGAAAGTGGGCCCACGTCCACTCACGCGTTCGGGTTCGATATTTCCGAAATACCGAACTTGCGTCGCGACGTTAATTAAATCGAATTAAATAAATAATCGCTCCTAGCGAAATTATTATTTACGTCGCTAACGAATTAATTCTAAATTAACTCGTATGCCCGAATTAAAATCTAATTTTAATTTCGCGTCGAAATCGAATTTCAATTATTATATCGAATATAATAATTTTATCGATTAATTCCAAATTAATCGTTCTCTCTCTAAATAAGGCACTTTATCCGAGATAAAGTTTCTCCGCAATTAATCCAAGATTAATTAAGTTCGAATCAAATATCATAGGTGAATCTTCAGGAAGCGACCCAAGAGATCTCCGGATATGTTGGCAGTAAATACGGTCGTCGGATAATCCGAACACGCACGTACCTCGTACTACGTTCTTACCGATTCACAAGACAAGGTTGGCTTCTAGCAAAGCGCCATGCCTACCCAATTCTCCAGAAATATTCTTATAGGAATATAAGATCTATATCAAGCGTAGTATACCGTAGTATTGCGTACATCGATCCAGTATCGGATGATCACATGCTAGGCCTGGGGCTGGAGATGTGTCTGCCCCGTACGAAACATATATCGGACATCAAGCAACTAGTCTCTTTAAATCGGACAATCCTGACCTGGTCATATTGTCCCGACGGTTGCAACCTTTTATAGAGTACTAGTTCTGTGTCCTGCGTGATCATCACCTCCATATGTCTGAAGCGATACTTCCATCTTGACATCACATCCAGTACACTACGATTCTCGATAAACCCAGAAGAGGTGTACACAGAACCGGTTAAGGTCCCCAACCACCAAAACCAAAGTTTACCGATTGTCGCAAGTACTAGCGATGTAAGTCTCAGGTTAAGACCATATACACCTACCCTGATGCGGCCTCCCATAGACACGCAGACATACTACCAATGGGATTCCGCGGGGTCTATCCAGAGCGAAGCTGTTTTCCGTACCATCGGTAAAACACAACCTCCTATCGCACTTGCATAAGTATCCAATACTTAAATATATGAGAACTATGCCGTTGTGCCCTCACAACGTGCACAAGCGCAATACTAGTCTATTCCGCATTATCGATGTCCAGTCTCGATAATACTACGGCTAGGGATATTTAATGATTAAACCTTTGGGGACTGATACTGTCTCATATCATTCTCAGTCCAGTACTAATCATATGGACTTTCGCCATTTATATATCAAAGTAAATAATATTACAAAACGGCAAAAGGCAATTTCATTATCACATAGTTAATTTTGTACAATAATACAATATCATTTACAAACAGTGACGCTATGGGACATAATGTCTAACATTAATACTTTAAGTACTTATTCGCAAATACGAGTTTGACTCGAACAAAATCAAATCGTTGTTTGAACATTGGATGATCACTAATTATCAAGATTAATTAATGGATTAGATTGATTGATAACATGCTTGTATGAATACATGGTTGTGATGTTTGAATAATGTATATCGGATGGATATTAGCGGGGGGGGCAATTTTAGAAATTGTTGTAATAAATTTGATTTATTAAATTGGACCTGCGTGTCCAGCCTTATCTCCTATTCTTTGTATTCTCTTCTCACCTATTCCCCTCTATGTATATGAGGTTTCTTTAGAAGTTTAGTGTAACGGGTAGAAGTACGGTAGAAGAAATATTAGTGCTAGGGGAGAGAGAAAGTGAGAGATTTGATCTAGGATCAATGTAAAATATCCATCCGCATATCATTATTATTTTACATATGCGCTTTATTATGTGTTTAGAATGCATGTTAAGGGTGTTGATGATGATGAGACCTTAACAAAGATAATTCAATTGGTAGCCAATTTGCACGCGAAAAGCCCTCATAAAATATCATGTGTCTTTTCCTTCCATTGAGTGATTCTTGCTCAAGATCCTAGATTGGCATGGGTTGTTGGCCAAAGTCAAGCCCTTGTCCGTCGAAGATGTGTTTGAATCACGAGGCTTTGTTCCACATCGGTGTCGTGTCCAAGTTTGGTTTGTTGGCCAAAGTCAAGACCACTTCTTATCCATTGACATTGATTACGAAGCTTCCATGTCAATGGGTCCGCGCTTGACTGGGATAACTAGGTTTGTTGTGCCAAAGCCAAGGCCTAGTTGATTCAGAGGAAAAAGGTTAGGGTATACATTCGATGTATAGGCATATATAAGATATATGTTTGGGACTTGGATGTCCACCTACTGGATATAGGAGTTGGATAAGATCCAATTGATCTTCGAGATCTACCTAGTTAATTATCATACAATTTGTTGGCCAAAGTCAAGATTGTGTGATATTTAACGGGATCCTAGCCCACTAGGAAACACGGTTTCCCGAGTACTCGACAGAGGGTTAGAGGCTCGACGAAAAATAGTGGGAGGCAAGAATTGAATTTGCAATACTCGTTCAATTACTCGCCATACGCGCTTATTTAAATTATTTCGTCATTAGATTAAATGTTAGTTAGACTAATATTTAAATTGTTGTTTTAATAAACAGTTGGACTGTATTATACTTGATTATATATAATTGGATTATATTAATCAATATATTTGAATTAATTAATTTCAGTTTATAGTTGATTTTATAATTGGATTATAGTAATCAATGTAATTGAGGTTAATTAATTTGGATTATATTTGATTATATAGTTGGACTATTATAATCATTAAAATATATATAGTACCACTAATAGTTGATTAAATAGTTGGACTATTGTAATCAAGATAAAATTGAAAAGTTGGTTATTTAAAATATAATCTGGGATTGAAATATTTTAAATGATTTAATTTTCAAATTGGGAATAAATAATAGGTTACTTTATTTGATAAAATAACTTATTATACCTTAAGCCCAAAATAAGCAAAATAAGTAGAGCATAAATCTTTGGAAGATTTATGTGATGATGACTTTAATGCTTAATTTAATATACTTGTCATAAATCTAGTTTTAGATTTAAGAAGTATTAAAATTGCAATTTATAATTCGTGGAGAATTAATTGACTATTCTAGAGGAGATAAAGTCAAAATTTGCAATTGGGCATGTAGCATGAGGTACACATCGTTTCGATATTCCAAAACCCAAGGCTTGGCCAAAGGTTGTGAAATATTGAAAAGATAATTGACGTATCCCAAAGTGACTACCATTTGGATATGGCAGACACGAATGAATTAAGAAAGGGCAAGGATTTTACTTTAAAAATGTTTGTCTTAGTTATGTTCACAGCTAGTATTGAAATTAGATTTTAAATACTTAGTGTGGTACATAAAATATATGTATTGATGTTCAGAATCTGCTTTGAGCAGAATACTGACTTCAAGCTGAGATTTCTCTACGAATAGGAAACGGGACGAAAGTCGCTGTTTTCGACCGTAGATACCTAAGTTTAGGAACTACCCTTCGGGTATGTACTTGAATTAGGAACTGTTATAATGTAACTAGTTTGACTAGAGACATTATCTCTATATCAGTGTTTAATCCGTTGCGGATAAAACCTTTATATTATAGAACACTAAGTGTTTTATTATATAAAGATGATACTGAGATAAATACATTAGATGTAAATAACAGAATTTATATTTTGAATATAAATAAAATCTCAAACATATAAAATGACAAATAAATAGCTCAAATTGATTTGATCAATAGAGACTTATTTGTGGCATTGTTGTCTAGGACACAATTTAATTAGACTCGTATATCCACACTTATGAAGAGTGGGTATTAGGACTGATTTGACTATTCAAATAAGGTCTGCGAATCTAGTTTATTAGGTAAAGTACCTAAAATACTATTTACTTGGTAATAGTAAAAGGGCCACCGATCTGTTAGCCCTATTCATGGTGAAGTAAGTGGGCCCATATCTAGCTAGGCTAGATGTGAACATGAATATTTCGTGACCTTAACGGATGTGGCATCACGTTATGGTTATGTGTTTCTTTTGAAGAACACAGATCGTAAACTTTTAGAGTTTCGACACGAAATAGACAACCAGATCGGCTATAGTATTATGCCGCCACGGTAAGACCGTATTGGAAAATACTTAAGCAGTAAGTTTCATATGTACTTGAAAGAGTATAGTATTCTTTCAAATGAGGACTCCTCCCGAGACACGTCAGTTAGACGGTGTGTCCGAACGGATTAACCGAATCATGTTAGACATGATAAGGCTAATCATGAGTCGCTCTGAGCTACCATTTCCTTCAACGGATAAGTTTTAACAGTGCAATAACTTATTTAGAATAAGGTTCTATATAAATCTGTTTGACAGATGTCATATAGGATATGAACAGGGAAGAAACGAGGTTTCTCATTCCTGATAATTTGGGTATGCCAGGCATAACGTTTGGATGATACCACCAAACTAAGGACCCAAATTGGATAAGTGCCAATATAGGTTATCCTAAGGGAAACCTTAAGTATAGTACTTATAAATCTCACATAAGAACAATGTGATTGTTGCTCACCATGCGGTTTTTCCTGAGAGGAATACCGATATGCAGTGGTCAGTGGGAGGACAGTGATACTCGATGAAAATCGGAGTAATACTGTTCAAGGTACAAGGTCCGTAATGGAACACAAATAGTTCATCAATGATGAATCTGTACCATTAATCTTCGAATACACAAGAACTGAGTAGATCGGATAGAGTCAGAAAACAACCTAGGGTATGGGTTTCTGATCTAACCTCATAAAGATGTCAATCTTATGAAGGTATACCAACCGACTACGTTTTGAGGAAGTGATACAAGGTATCGACTCCCTATTATGGCAAAGTGCCATGAGTCCGGAATGGATTCCATGTTTAACAACTATTTTGGATACTAGTTGTTGTACCACAAGACATTGCGCCTATGGTACATTAAACGTCTTCAGGGAAGACATACATGGAAGGCAACATACCAACGTACAAAGCTGGGCTTTTGACGGAAAGGTATCGTTATCAACATTGTGTAATAACGGTTCAACCTTTTACATGTTGCCATGGTAAATCCATTTGAAGATGTTTGTTGATAACTGCATATTTCATTTATGAAATGTGTCAGTTGCAGATCAAAATCGCTTTCCTGAAAAGGAAACCTTTTGGAGGATGCTTACAACATCCTGACGATTTTGTATAACCGACAAAACATGGTTTGCAGGTTATTCGATCCATGTTTGGATTGAAACAAGCATAAGGTTCTTGGACTGACGTTTTGAAATAATCATAATAGTTTATGATTTGACTCAAAACGAAATGATTCTTGTGTATATAAGGAGGTTAGTGGGAGAACACTGATAATTAAATTCCCATAAAACAATCGGTGAAAGCTTGGCTTTCATATAAATTCTCCGTAGGATTCTGGGGAGTAACAACCTTTATTCAAGGAATAAAGATCTACAGGGATAGATTTGGAGTTGTTAACACTCTGGAAATTGTACATTTAAAATGTACTTGTATTGGTGTCTCATACGCTTCGAGCATATGGAGTCACAATCGGGTCAATCCAAGTGATAGTCACTGGATTGAAGATTAAAAACATCTGTTAGTATCTGAGAGAACTAAAGATGTTGTCTTAAACTATGGAGAAGGAGAACTTGAAGTGACTAGGATCACTGCTGCAAGTTTCCAAATCGGTAAATACTGCGGTACTATAAAGTTTGAATAACGGGACAGTAAGCTGGAAATATTCCGAGCAAGATAACTGTTGCCGAATAAACAACAAATTCGGATTATTGCTGTAGCTGAGGCAGCAATAGAAGCCATTTGGATTGATAATAAATCTAATTAGATTAGATATAGTTCTGTTAGCGGCTGAGATAGGCGTCAGCACAGGCTAAAGAATTAATGGTCTCATCGACGATCCAGATATATACTTCTATATCATCTGATTCGTTCAGATCATACATCGTGGCGATGTGATGATCGTATAAATCGCGTCAGAAGATAATTACGCAAATCCGCTGACGAAAACTTTCCTCAGCAACTTGAGTGAACCGTACATAGTTCGGGTGTTGGACACTTGAGTGACTGGCTATGTGCCAAGTGGGAGATTTTTGGATAAAATGACCCATAGCGTCACTATTTGCACAGATCATGTGTTGTTGTAGCAAATCAACTATGTGACAAGGAAATTGCACTCTCATCTTTTGTGATTAAATCACCATAGATATATAAATGAAGAGAGGTC